>JAOVVF010000017.1:4421591-4436188 GCA_028565595.1 Duopalatinus emarginatus | reverse complement strand
AGAGAGAGAGGGAGAGAGAGAGAGAGAGAGAGAGAGAGAGAGAGAGAGAGAGAGAGAGCACAGCAGGAAGTATGTTTTGGGGATAATGAGTGCAATGATGTTCTCTGATGGATGGATAGATGGATGGTGGATAGATTGCAGTCAGACAGGCTGACAGATAGATGGATGGATAGAACGTTTTCTGGGATAATGAGGACAGTGATATTCTCTGATGATTGGATAGATGGACAGATAAAGTGACACAGATCAGGCTTTCAAAGATACTGAGAAAGGCATACACAGTGTGTGTCTGTGTGTGAAAGAGAGAGAGAGAGAGAGAAAGAGAGAGAGAGAGAGAGAGAGAGAGAGAGAGAGAGAGAGCAACATGAACTGATCAGAAATGTTTTCAAGGATAATGAGGTCAATTATATCCTCTGATAGATAGATAGATAGATAGATAGATAGATAGATAGATAGATAGATAGATAGATAGATAGATAAAAAACATTCTAGACTCAAAACTCAAAACCGGACTATAATGAGACCAATTGAACAATCAGAAATTGTGTTGCATCTGATTGGAGCAGTCTAAAGATCAGTGTGATGGGACTGAAAACAGATGGGAGGAAGTGGTATAAATTACAGCAGTCGTTTAAGTGCATGACTTTACTAAACGACCTGCTGGTCCGAGAAGGCATCATTACAGCATTCAGGTTTTTTTTTTTAGACATTTATATACTCATATTTTTCCTAAAGTATTCTGATTCTTGCTATTTCGTTTTATATGCACTGTAGTACGTTGTGTTGGGTTTGTTTCTACAAGTGTCTCTGACAGCCTCTTTTCTGACGAGCCCCTGAGACACCCTCTTGGCCTCTTCCAACATGACAATGCACCATCACACACGTCTGGAGATGTCAAATTATGATTAGAGGAACACTGATCTGAGTTCGGTAGATAGAGAGGGGTTTGGAATACATCTACACTTCAGTCAGTGTTTGTTAGACCTTGCCAAGCATTTAGATAGGTAAGAAAAGTGCTCCAGGTTTTAACTAAATCGACCAACACGTTCATGTTGTATACAGGGGCAGCCATGTCTCTCGTGACTGCTGGAAGGTCCCGGGTTCAATCCCCGCTCAGGGCAAGACACGACTGAGGTGCCCTTGAGCAAGGTACTTAACTCCCCCAACTGCTCTCCGGGTGCCATGGTTTGTGGCTGCCCCCCACGCCAGGCAAGTGTGTTCACTGCCCCGTAGTGTTCACTGGTGTGTGTGTTTCACTGCACGGATGGGTTAAATGTGGAGGTCACATTCCTCTGTATGCAAGCACAGTAGGCAAATAGTTCACGTTCATTTTTCTCTATATGCAAACTTGGGTACAGTTTGGTCCAGAGCATTAAAATAGTTTTCCTGTCTAATATTCTATTGTCATCCAATACTGGATCACCTGGATCTTACAGTGACTGCTTGGTGACCAACCTAGGAGAGACATCGCAGGGTCTGACGAGCAATCAAAAAACACTATTCTCCGTCCAGAATGTGTGTAATTTTGAGCAAAAGCAGAATAAATGGGCTAAAGTTATTTAATAGGTCTTATGTTTAACACATAGACAGGCTATTGATGATACATAAAGTATAACTTTAGTATAAAGTAGTGTAGTCTGTTTTCACTTTGCATTGTTTGAGTGATTCTGATACTGAGTGAAAAAGAAAGTGAAGTGAACTATATGCCTACTGTGCTTACATACGGAGGAATGTGACCTCTGTATTTAACCCATCAGTGCAGTGAAACACACACACAAGTGAACACTAGGGTGCAGTCACCATACTTGAACAGAGCAGGGGGCAGCCCCAAACCATGGCTCCCAGGGAGCAGTTAGAGGGTTAGTTGCCTTGCTCAAGGGCACCTCAGTCATGCCTTGTCTGTTGCGGGGATTGAACCTGGGACCATCCGGTTACAAGACCGGTTCCCTAGCCCCAGCCCCAGCTGTATATATCATATTGATATGTGTACTATACCCATTACGCCATTAGTAATTTGTTTGAAAAAGTAATTGTATTAATTATAATTACTAATAATTACGCAATGAAATAAATATAGTTTTTTTATGTAATTGGACTATTACAGGTTATATTTATTACAACTATAACGTAATATCAGCAGAACAAAGATGGCACCCCACTCACTGAATCTCCATTCAACTTGCACCATTATCTCTTTATGCTCAAACTCTTCGTTTTATCGTGATGGACTTTGAACAATATGTCTGGCAGGCACCACATACCGCCCACAGAGCACCGATATACTGTACTGTACTAAAACTCTAGCACTAAACCAGAAGCTTCCAGCTGAGCCGACTGGTTGTTTGTTGTTTAAATGTGATTAGAGGAAAATCATAATGGTATTGAGGTGTATAAACGTACTCAGCAGTAGTCAGAGTTTGCCATGTGAAAGTAATTAATGCACACTAGAGCCGTGTTTAGCAGGCTGTAGCTGCGGTTGTGGAACCTAAACAAATATGAGGCAGCTACCTTCTGAGTGGCTTGTTTGCTTCATTGCAGAGGATATCAACCAGCTTCCTGCCACAATGGACCATTAAAGGAGCTGTTGATGGATTCTGCTCCATTGAACGGCTGCAGAGTGCATGTTTAAACGTTCGGTGAGGCTCCACTCATCTGTGACGCGAACCCATTCGGCAATGAAGTGCGACCGTGTACTTTAACTAACATTCAGCGGATATCAACAAGTTGTTTTCTTCTTGGAAAACGCTCATGGCTTGGCAGGATCCTGCACTGTTTAGATTTTCATTTGGCAAATGCTGTTATGAAGCATGAGAATGGTCAGAATCCAGTCCAAGCTTTAAGCTGTTTAATGAGCCGAGAAATAAAATAGCCTGATTTACACTAATGATGAGAGGTACAACTTGAAGTACAAACAGAGGAAAAAACACAGTATTTACTAAACCATCATGGTATAAATTATAGAGTTTGAAACAGCATCAACATAACGTAATACGGATGTGGGATAAAAACTGCTATAGACGAGCCTATGCAAAAAATGTAGACTGGTGGTGGCTCAATAATGGTATAGGGTTTGTTAAACTGGCATTTCCTGGGCCCCCTCGTATGTCTACAAATGCCTCTGACACGTGAACGCTAAGTGTGCCTCTTTCTGAGTTACACCCGTACATGTCCTGCATTTATTGATAGATTTTGGCCTCTTCAAACAGGTCAATGCACCACCACATATCACCAAATTATGGTTTGAGAAACACTCATCTGAGTTTGGGGTTTTGCCATTCCTCCAAGTCACATAATCTCAATGTTATTAAACAACAAACATGAAACACTGAAATCCTAAACCTCAGAATACAGCAGAATTGTGGACTGTTCTGCAGGAGGCATAGTGTATAGTATAGTATAGTATAGTATAGTATAGTATAGTATAGTATAGTATAGTATAGTATAGAGAATATTTCTGCAAGAAATAGTTGTTTTGGTACTTCAGTGCAGAGCCGGCCCAAGGCATTCCCAAATTACATGGCTGCTTAGGGACCCGACACCACCAGGGGGTGCCCAATAGCACCAAAGTATTATATATTTCAAATATAACATTGAATAATAACATTGAATAACAAAGTGGTATTACACAGGTAAAAGCAATTTTTATATTCATTTATTTTCATAGCTGGCACACTAATACTAGGTTAATCAATTCCTGATGTTGGCTGCTGCCACTGTTGGGAAAATGCAGATATGCCCCGCTTGGGTGGTTGATAAAGGCCCGGGTGTATCAATATCTCTCTCTCTGCAAGCCAGTGGTGACAGTGACAAAGAAAATCTTCAATGATGACAAGTGGAAGAAACCTTGAGAGGAACCAGACTCCTAAGGGAACCCATCCTTATCCGCATGCAAGTAACTAATCTAATTCATGGTTTCTAAATCTGTCCATTATGGTGTTCTATAGACTGTCCATGTCCATGTTGGGTCAAATGAGACTATACAGATGAGAAATATATATGAGGGGTCAGAGTGGATCAGGCAGGTTTGGGGAGCAGGAGGAATCAGAAATCAGGGTCACTGGTATTTCCTGGTGCCTCAGCCGTATCAGGTGTAGCTCATCCAAATAGGAGGTGCAGAGTGAGGGTAGAGAAACGATACAGAGAGTTAGGTTTGATCTTTTATGTAATGGTCACAGTAAAAATAAGTTGTGCAGAGAGCAAGTAGAAACTCCGGCAGAGTAGCTAAGACAGCATAACTACAACGGAGAAGCAGTAGGCGACATAGACATGAGGGCGCCCTGGGACATAAAGCCACCAGCCACTCCACCCTCCTAAAACCTGAGTGAACGCGTGAGAGTGGAGATGGGGTTGGGGGCAGCATCCAAACATCCCAGTTTACCAAACACTCTCTGACTATGAACCCTCCAGCTCTGCGCCTTGAACTATAAAAAACTATAAAGAATATGCTTGACTAAACAAAAATTTTTTAATAGATGTGGCTCTATGAGAGAAGGATCTGCCCCCTGCTGTAGCCCTCGTAATTCGAGGTATCAGCAAACAGCCTGCACCTTTCGATCGAAGTAGGCGTAAGAGACTAGAAGTTTGCTAAGGTACTGTGGCACAAGACCATTTACTGCTTTATAAGTCAGTAGTCACTTTACTTTGAATCATGAATCTTGAAAAATAAACACAGACAAGACCCTGCAGAAAACCATTTTAGCAAATTCCTTCTTTGAGTGTCATTTACAACAATTGTTTAAAATATACACTAGTTTAAGATCAGTTATATAGATATTCCCTACTATATTACCCAGCACAGCTGTGTTCCCAGGTCACATGTGCATTACTAGTGCATGTTCTCATAAAACCTCCTGCAGATCTGATCTTGTTTGTGTAACTGCAGTGTTGGTCACAACCCCAAATATGGTCCCGAACTATCAAAACTTGAACCTGTGATTTTAAAACAATGATGTCAAATATTTGCAAAAATGAGTGTGCACCAAAATTACCATCTCATCTAAATAAAACACAGACCTATCAGATATGATACCAGGCCAGAAAAGAAAGTCTGCCAAAACATTATTCTAACATGTCTACAGGAATGCTAGCTTCAGACCTTTTTAACAGCTTTACCTTCAAGTTTTGGTTCATCCTCTAACCTTTTACTACTTCAGAATCAAAAATAAACAAAAGGTCATTTAGAAAAGCCTTGTTACTATTATAGGAACTATTGTTTCATAGCGTTAGCTGTAGAAAGATACCAATTATACTTTTTGGGCATAAAGACAAAAGCTGTGTCGACTGTAAATTAAAGTCCCGGGCCAGACTTCTGACATTACTGATATGGATGTTAAGCTGTAAGAAAGTAGGTAGCATTGTTAGTAAATTTAGTTTAAACAAAATATGCAGATCAGTGAGCTGTGAGCATCCATGACCCTGTCTTTGCTTGACTAGTTGTCCTTCCTTGGACCACTTTTCATAGGTACAAACTAAATAGGCCATGGTCAAAGTCACTCAGATCCTAACACTTGCCCATTTTTCCCACTTCCAACACATCAACCTTGAGAACTGACTATTTACTTGTTGACTAATATAGTCCACCCCTAGACAGGTGCCACTGTAACATAATAATCAATGTTGTTTACGTCATCTGTCAGTGGTTTTGTGGTGCATACAGTACATACAGTGTATGTTGTGGTCTGGGAACAAAAACACATTAAATGTCACTGTGGTTAAATTTTGTCAAGCAGCCAAAACAAACAAACAAGCAAAAAAAAGAACACATGAAACTTATAACATTAATAAAAATTTACTTATATAGCCGGTTTCCATTACATACTACCAAGTGGTTCACAAAGAGACAACAACAAAGTGAACAACAAAATAAAACATAAAATCATAAATACTAAGAATATATAATCCATAATACATATCTCATACATCATCACACAAACAACATAAGAACAAAGATTTGCTATATCCATGGGTGTCAAAAGCATGTGGGGGGTGGGGTGGGTAGTGGGGGGAATTTTTAATGAATTAGATGCCATTTCCTGCATCCTGGTGTATTTTTTAGAAGTTAAAATGATAGCTAACGTTAAGGTAGCTGACAGATCTCCTAACATTGACTAGCCAGCTAACTGCACTAACATTTCCATTGGAAAAAAAAAGTCCTGTGGTAAAATTTTGACTTATATTCTGCTTCTTTGTAAAGAATTTCCTTATGTCCATTGTGTCTGGTGATGAAGCAAATATTGCAAACAACTGATCTTTAACCAAAAACAGCCGACTGTTACTTAAAGTAAATAAGGCAAAAGTTACTCCTAATACTGAATTGTTTAGTTGAACCATCTAACATGGAATAGGATTAAATTTAAGAGCATATAACAAAAGAATAAGGTTTTAGCAAATAAATAAATAAATAAAATAAACACATAAAAGCTGGACATTTTTATGTTAAATTTAATTATGAAATGTGAAGTGGACATGTCCCCTTCAGAATAAATGGTGGCGATGTCCGTGGCTATATCTATCCAACCCAACGAGGCTAGAGCATCCGGATATCTTAAGGCTTTTGTCTCTAATGTCCATGGGAAGATTATTCCATAACTTTGTTTTCACATACTGCAAAAACATAATCACCTTTACATTTGCTCACAGCCCCTTGGGACTACTAAAACCCTTGGATAAAGGACCTCAGTGACCTACAGTTTGAATAAGAGACTAACAATTCGGAAGACTAGTCTTAGAGTCCATCTCTTAAAACCAGATGTTTGTTTGGAATGAGGGAGGAATGAGCTACATCCTGTTTTATATATATATATATATATGTATATATATATGTGTCTAAGATATCAGTATCATATCAGTATTTAGGACTTTCTCCTGACGTACCTTAACTAAGACCAAAACTGTACATTTTATCCTAAATGTTACAGTACAAACCAATGCAGTGATTTCAGTATTGGTTACCCAAATCAGCTTCACAAGAATGTAAACTACAGATACACATTTTACATTTCTATAAATGTTATCCCTGATGAGCAAACAGGAGGTGATTGTAGCAATGAAAAAATAAAAAAAAGATGGCAAGAAACCTTAATATGAACCAGACTCCAAAGGGAACCCATCCTCATCAGGGTGACAGCAGATAGTGTCCTTGACTTAAGCCCTATTACAATGGGATTACATGTGGAGTTGGGATAATGCAATTTTACTACAGGACGTCTGTAACATTTATGACAGATTTGCACAGGATTAGAAATCTTGACATAAAACATAAAAAACTAGAAAACATGGCACCAACTAAATTTGCAGCCAACTGTGTCCTATGACCACTGATAAATTATTATAGGATCATAACCAATCTTATCAGCTTACAAGTGGTAAGTTACTCAAGTAATAAGGACAAAAAAGTAGAAATTGAACAATAGAAACCAAAGTTTACAAGTGTGTTTGTTAGAGGTGTTAGGAGATTAAGTGCTCTTTGAAGAGCTCAGTCTTCCACGCCCCTGCTCTGCTAGCACTTGACATTCCACCATCGAGGGACGAGGAATGAGAACAGCCTGGATAGTAGTTTTGGCAAAGCTAGACAGCGTTAATTGGAGGAGCACAGAGACTGGAGAGTAATATAAGCCTTAAGGAGTGAGTGTAAGTAGACGGGAGCATGTCCTATGATCACCTCATGGGCCATCATAAGGGTTTGAATTTGATGCGAGCAGCAGGGTGACATGAGCATTGTGGACCATCTGGAAAGGCTTTATTGCACAGACTGGGAGGCCAGTTAGCATGGCGTTGCAGTAGCTGATGCCCATGGCTTGTACCAGGAGTTAGGTTGCCTGCTGTGTAGTAACGGTCTGATTCGACTGATGTTGACTTAACTAAAACTGCCAGAAATGTCCCACCTATAAAGGGTCCTTTGGCTTGTCTTCTGCATTTGAGTGTTGTACACTGCACCTGTACAGTTTGCTACAGACTTGAAGGATCCAACATGTCTGTATCATGCATGATGAAACTAAATGTGTTCTTTAGTACTTCCATACTTGAGAAAAACTGCATCGTCCTTGTCCAATCAAAAACATGGATCTCCACTTTTGTCGATTTTTAGTTTACTACATCATTGGAACACAGCAGCTGTCCTTCAGACTGGGTGAAATTTTATGATAAATGGACCAATAGAAATGCTTCAAAAATAACTTGGAATAAAATCTATTTAGTTTGACTTCCATAGAAAGTTAAGAATTCTCCTGTAAAGTAACTTTTTTTATGAGATACATGTTTTTGATTGGACAGCTATGATATAGACTCACGCCTTTTTTCACTGATTGACATGACACCTTAGAATAGGATGAAAATCACTGAGAATACTTACCTCATCTCCCCATGCGGCTTAACAAACCTTGAGACCGGAAGGTTGCCAGTTTGATCCTCTGTATTGACAAGTCATGACTGACATGAGCTAGGCACCTAACTGCCCAACTAAGCACTGTGGATAGGGGCTGCCCTTCACTCTCGGCAAGGCTGATTACTGACCCCTAGTGTTTGTGTTTTTATTAGTGCAGTTAGAGTTAGAGTTTAAAGCATAAACTATTCTCTATGTCATAATGAAAAGCATTTTTCTAAAATAGATTTCAGTGGCAAGTAGCAGGTCTGTACCACCATTCAGTAAATATACAGTAGATATACAACAAGTGCCAGAAAATCTGGTGATCCTGTGCAGAATACTGTACACAGGCTGGTCAAGGCTTCATAATGGTATGTGGTTTGTTTCGATGCTATTCCATGGGACTTCCGGTACATCTCCAAACCTTACTGTGACAATCATGTCCTGCATTCATTCTGATGGGTTTGGCCCATTTACAACAGTACAATGCTTCCTAGATTACTAGATCTCAGTGTTATCAAACACATCTGAGATGCCACGGAGCACGCTGTGGAACGCAGAAATCCTACACCTCAGAATACAACAGTATTGTGGAGCATTCTGCAGGAAGTACGGTGCTCAATGCCTACAGAATATTTCTGCAAGCTAGTGTAGTCCATACTCCCTGGGGGACCTACACAGTATTGGATTGGTGTGCCAGTTTTTTTTTGCCACTTTAGTTTAGAAACTACATCGGGAATCATAAATCCTTAAGACTTTAGCTCTGTGCAACATTATCAGGACCCAGAATCAGAACCTCTGTTTTCCCTTCATTCAAATCAAGCAAATTACAGGCTATCTAATCCTTAATAGCTATACTACATTGGGTTAGAACACTTAAACCATTTTGCTAAAAATAAAGCTGATTGACGTCAGCGTAATAATAATTAGATGTAAAAAGAACAAAGCAAATTTCCCAAGGGGAGCATATACATATATTAGGCTGAAGTTCAAATTCAACAAGATGTGATGGTCAACACTATCAAAAGCTGCACTAATATCCAGTAAAACCAACACAGACAGCTCTCAATGTGCAAAGTCCAGAAAAACACACATGGTAGCTGAAATGGATGTGCTAAATTGCCCTAGGTGTGCGTGTGTGCCGTGGATCGGCACCGTGTCCAGGGGTATTCTTGCCCTGCACCCAATGATTGCAGATGGGCTCTGGACAAACCATAACCCTGATGGACTTAGCAGATAAGAAACTGCAAGTGTGTTGCGGTGCATGTGTGCAGTATTTGTGTGTGAGAGACAGAGAGACAATGGGTCTGTCTCAAAACCTATTAAGTGCTTTACGTAAACAGAACTTTATATCATCCTGCGTAGGCTATCCCTGAGAAATTGAGACTGTCTCAATTCTTAGGTGCCTCATAACGCTGCCTACTGAGACACCTTACTCTGACAGAGCTCCATGTACTGCCTCAGCGGTGAAGGCAAGTCTGCATTCAGTCTGGTACAACTTCTCTCACAAAAATTTCTAATATAGTGGATGGAAGCAGAGCTACGGCAGCACATGTGCTAAAATTGGGAAGCGTAGCATGGCCCCTGTGCAGAATGAGATGCAAAATCGTAAAGAAGAGCAGTGCAGCCAATGAAGTTATTAGCAATTTTGGGTTTATTAGTAACAATTTAACAGTTTTCAGTACACGGAGGTAGACAGCTGACATGCTAGCAGGCTTTCGCCTCAACCCATTGGTTTAAATGGGTGCTAGCTTAAATTAGTCACTGTCTAACTAGGGCATCTCAGTAATCTGGCTTATAAAGTTTAATGTCAGTTAGAATTCTTTCAACTTAGGCAGGTGCCTAGTTAGGCAATGGGCATCAAGACAGACTGATATATTTTTTAGTACAGTATTCAACCCAGTAAATGAATGAATGAAGTTACATTTATATAGCGTAACTTCAAGAAACCCAAGGACACTTTACAATCAACATTCAACCAACACACACTGGCGAGAAGCGGCAGCCAATCACACACAGCGTACTAACAAATGGAAACGACCGTCCACCTGGAGGACTGCATCGGGCAGTAGGGGGTTCACCCAGGATAGAGTAGCAATCCATATCAGAGCATATAAACACTTACATACATTTATACACATTCACTGGTGGGCAGCCGTGGCCTAGTGGTTAGGGAACTGGTTCCTTCTGTGTTCAAACACAGTAAGGCAAAATAGTTCACTTTCTTTCACTTTCATTTGTACACCAGTGTAATTCAGAGTAGCCAATTTACCTAACCTCTACGTTTTTGGACTGTTGGAGGAAACCAGAGTCCCGGACACAGGGAGAACATCCACCCAGATGGGGACTTGAACCCAAGACCCTAGCACTGAGAGGTGAATATGCTCTCTAACCACCAAACCAACGTGCTGGCCAAGTAAAACAAATCCTTGTGTGAGTTGGTTTTTGCACACTCCAAACACATGCTCATAGCTCTAAAAATATTTAATCCATCACTTATCCAAAACGAGTGTGTAGGAGAGGAGCCTTTGATGATAAAAATAAAGTGGATTGAAAACACATGAACATTTAGGAAACTCCTCACATCACAACACAGCCCCAAATTATAACTGAAGTTCGCTGGTCAGTTTGCTGTGCCATGCGTCAAACAAACGCTCGTAACTTAAAATAATAAATAGTTAAACGATGACATATTTTAAAATATCAATTCTTTCAAGTCTCTCTTCAGGCTAGAGTTGAGTGTGTCATCAACCCTCTTTAATGTTTTCTAACAGAATTTAAGAGAGTGAAATTCAAAGAGTGATAGAAAGAGAAGGATGAGTCTGATCTGTCTGTAAATTGACAGAATTACAGCAGTTCAAATAAAAATACCCATTTTAATTTTATGCAGAAAGACGAATGTAGCAGAAGAAGGGATGAATGTTTGTAAAAATGTACAGCAAAAACACAGCATGTTTTGTGTCAATTCTTTGTAGGAGATTTAGAGAACAAATCAGTATGGCACTTTGCAACACACTTTGTTGTATTGCACTTTTCAATAATAATAATAATAATAATAATAATAATAATAATAATGATATTAATAATAATAATAATAAACAGTATTAGACATGAAAGCGTGTTATTATGCCTTATATAAAACAAAAAAAAAAAACACACTCAGTAATTTTTATTGTTTGTCAGAATCCTCTACAGGGGTTATTATCTAATCTCAGACATGCTGTACTACAGATTTTTCTGCTACAATTTTCTCCAGCTGTTTTTCTGCCTAATTTGCAGCATAATGACTACTGGGTCAATAGTTTGCACTGATTTCCTCCACTCAAAACTGAGTGAATAAAGGTTGGAATTGGATTCAGAAAAGAAAATAAATTTTGAGACTGGAAAATGTTTACATATGAAGAGACCTGGCTGTTTTCTAGGATTTGTATGTATGCATGTATTTGCTGTTTGTTTACTTGTTTACCTGCTTATTTGCATTTTTGTTTGTTTGTATATTTATTTATTTTATTTAAATATATATATATTTGTGCGTAAAAGAATTCACAAAGATTTACGCAAGATATACTTAGACGCATATATAAAGGGATGATGAAAGAAACCCAAATCATTAATAATCATTTGTAGTACCGTTGTACCTGACCTATTACTGGGTACATTGCCTTTAAAAGGCAGCACATCTGGTTAATATTAATATAGGTTGGAATACATCGCTAGTAGATGTAGCCTCATCCTTTACGCATCGTTTTAGCCTTTCACATTTTCTACTTTGCCGATAAACTTGCTTTTGCATTTAAACTGTTGTCTATTCATGATGGAATTATGATGGCTCTGTATGCTGCAATGAGTAAATGACCAATGCATGATTAAAGCTCAAGAGCATTTAAGTGTGTTTAAGTAAAAAAAACAAAAACAATGCATTTACTTTGATCAGTATTCAATAAAAGAGGCCTTGTGCTCAGTCAGTGGATAAGTGGATATAAAGTGCTGCCAGCGAACAGACTGCAATAATCTATTCCTTGTTTGAGTAATATAAACTTTACAGAATGAGGGTCGTATGGCTGTGTCAGATTCAGTGCTGGATGATTTGAGAATCTCTGTGTTGGAAAACACACCAGGCACTTGGAGGAAATGAAAAAGATTTTCCCACAATGTTATTAATTGCTTTCATTTAGTAGTTTATTTGCTGTAGCTGTTCTGTTGGATCCTGAACTAATAAAGAACTAATTATGTCTGTAAATAATTTGTTCTGTATTGAATAACATTATGCAACTATAAATAAACAAATGAAGAGGAAATACGGAAACAAACTAAAACAAACTAATCCTGATTGCGGAGAAAAAAGGAAAAAGAAAAACTAAATAAAAGGATTGAAGATTTGTTAAGAATTTTTTTTTTTTTTTTTTTTTTGCAGCTTGCTGTATTAGACCAGTATAATAGTGTGCAGCATATATCACCAAAAAAATTACATCAGTTTTATATCAGTAACAATAACATGCTGTAATATTTATATATATATTTTTAAGAATTTAACCTGACTGTACCGTAAAACACACAAACAAGTGAACATGCACTAGGGGGCAGTGAACACACTTGCCTGTAGTGGTAGGCAGCTATATCCATGGTGCCCAGGAAGCAGTTGTGCGGTTTAGGTGCCTTACTAGAGAGCACTTTAGTTGTTTTTTGTCGGTATGAACAATCAAACCGGCAACCTTCCGGTCACAAGGTCGCTTTGGAGCAGTGCATGACACGATCAATAATTCAGTGTAACAAGTAATAAATATGTATTTGTCTTCATATCTGATATTGTTTTATTAATATTGTACTTGCTGTCCAGTACATTCCAAACATTTTCCTCTTCCTGTTATGTAAAGGTCAGTACTTCCACTAGCAGTCTTCGTTTGGTGAGCATGGGTCAGGCCCATCAGAGTTCGTCAAACCAGTGAGCAGTTCAAAACAGCAGTAATGAACCATAGCGCACTAGCGA
Source organism: Duopalatinus emarginatus (assembly GCA_028565595.1). Lineage (NCBI taxonomy): Eukaryota > Metazoa > Chordata > Actinopteri > Siluriformes > Pimelodidae > Duopalatinus > Duopalatinus emarginatus. Next base: position 4,422,839 of record JAOVVF010000017.1, on the reverse strand, counting down.
ATAAAAACTATACATTTTGTCTCCACTTCTGTGTTACGTGTGCATTCGCTGAGCAAGTAGGTGTGTGTGTGTGTGTGTGTGTGTGTGTGTGTGTGTGCGTGTGTAGTTTCACTGATTTGGATACTGCTCATGCACACTTTAATTAATATATAATAACTAGAAGGGCACTGAGAGAGTGCAGACCTACATTAAGGCCAAAAGTCTACTCTGTTGTGACATTAAAATGTGCAGCCGCGATCAGTATACATTATATATCTGGACATAGTGCACAAGAGTTAGAGCGAGAACAAAGACCTAGCATATTGTGAAATGGCAGCATGAGTGCAGTACGAACAGGCATGCACATCCAGGATTAGTACAGACTGGACTTATGGGTATTGGAATGCACACAGTTGGAATGCACACGGAATGCACAAAGAATAGCAGGGTTCATATATATACAGTATGTGACAATCGCAGCTCGTTTTTGCCTTCAATCTCGAAAGATAGTGGAATATAATCGATGTTAAAAAAACCCTCTGCAGTTCAGGCCCATGTTACACACTTCTGCAAAGTTTCATGATAATCAGCAATGTAGTAGCTATAGCTATAAATAAACAAATACACAAACAAACCACAATGAAAAACTAATATATTTAGATTTTTTTCATATTGTGTTATTAGCTTATGTGGAGCATACATCACTACATAAATAATAATGCATTAGAATAAGTTCATTAATATAAACCTACTGTTTGGGTGTGCAGGAACCGACACTCACTGAAAGGTGATAAGAGGACCAAAATTTGGGAGTTTTAATGAATAAAACAGAGAATATCCAAAACACAGTCGAGTATCAGGGTCAGTAACAGACTTAACTAGGCACAGACAGGGTCAGACTCAGAGAACATGGGCAGGAATCTAAACTAAAAAGAATATTAGAAGAGGGAATACTGAGGGTGTAAATAGACAAACAGAAAACAGGGTTTGCATATTAAGTTCAGACATTCTGGAAGAATAACTGAGTTGACTTACAAGCATTGATACTGTCAGACCTACAGACAAATAATCAAGACATTCGGTCCAAAAATTCTGGACAAAGGTTTTTCAATAATCTCAACAACTTTTAAAGCTTTAGTATTTGTAAAATTTTGATTATTTGAAAAAAGTTTTAAACATAAAATTACACCACTTTACAATTAAACTAGGCTTATTCAATTTAAATTAATTTATTGAATCAATAATAAGTTCATTCAAAGTATCTATCTG
>JAOVVF010000017.1:4386775-4398789 GCA_028565595.1 Duopalatinus emarginatus | reverse complement strand
TATATACACACACACATATACTGAATGTGCACATTATATTGATACACTGACTGATATAAAATCTATATCTACATGATAAAACACATCTTATATAATAGAATATAATCTGGTTTATATAAGTTACACGTATATATTTAAAGATGCTGAAATGAGCACAAGATGATTGTCAGCTTATTTTTCTGCCATGTCTCTTGTTTCCTAGCAATGTGGAAAACACAGCTGAGTGCTAAGCCTCAGCTCAAGGTCACTGTCTGCTCTAATGCCTGTTAAATGGTGTGAATTAGCAGAGAAAGCTGGTGAGCAAAAATGCATCCGGGAATCGGCTGTTAAAGGCGTCGCTGATTCCCAGCATGGTTTTCTGGGAAGTGATGGTTTGGGGCTACACTAGGAGCAAGGACTTCATTTACAGGATGCCTATTTAATGTGTTTTCTTTTCTACCGAAATGTTTGTTTCCTTGTCTACTGGTTTCATTTTTATGTAAGTTTTATTACAGTTTGATAATGCTTGCGTACAGAGGAACATGACCTGTACATTTAACCCATCCATGCAGTGAAACACACACACACCAGTGAACACACATGCCCGGAGTGGGACTGGGGAGCATGACGTCTGGGGATCAGTTGGGGGAGTTAGGTGCCTTGGTCAAGGGCACATAAGTCGTGTCTTGCCCTGTGCAGGGATTGAACCGAGGACCTTCTGGTGACAAGTTCTCTAACTACTAGGCCATGGCTGCCCCAAGTGTCTAGGATACTACAAGATACATCTCTATAAAGAAATCTAACAAGATCTTGAGTTTTACAGGTTTAATGAGCAACATGTTGCTCAGTAAATTTGTGTAAACATACTTTCACTGGCAAAAAAACAAACAAAAAAAACCACAAACAAACAAACAAAAAAAAACCCTAACAGATTTAGGAAATGGAAATTTTTTAGTACTCACCTAAACATGCTGATAAACTGACCAGTAAATACACAGAACGTTAACTGAACAGCTAATTTATATTTAGTGGATCAGAAAAAGTAAGTGTGGTTTAACATCTAGATGGAAGATTTAGCTGTACGATCTTAATCCTCCAATGATGCAGCTCAGCCAGTGCAGGAAATCAACTATCATTTACTCACACTAACTCTTCCACTAACACTTGCCCCAGGAAATGATTTCTAGTTTACCAATTGAGTTCTATTGGCATAAACAGCATACCCACTGACCTTATTTTAGCCTTTTGCTCACCGTAAGAGATGGATCTGGTGGCCTGTGGGGAGTTTTTTTTTTTTTTTACAAATTGCTATTAAGCAATTTGAACAGTTCACTTCCCAGCTGCACTCAAAGCACTTAATATGTTCAATATCACCAGGCCAACTTAGCAACCAAGCAAAGGATCTTCTCAGAGATAGAGCTGTGAACTTCACACTCATTCATGATCCAAGTCTTAAAAACAGTCTTCATGAAATGTGCAATTTGATCATTGGAATAATAATAATAATAATAATAATAATAATAATTAATAAAAATACTTCTTTTCATATGCCCAAGGAAATTATTAGTTCCAAACCACAGAAATGTTTTCTCTTCCTGTATCTATTGATTAATGAGTCACAATTCCACATAAACAAAAAAACCCAAATGCAACAGCTTGGCAAATTAGTTATAAAATCGTAAAAAAATACATGTGCGGTAGAGACGAAGCAAAAGCAAGATGAGCTGCAACAACACAAACATGCTGAAACTAAATGCAAAAACTCTCAGCATTTAAATAGCAATGCTAATAAATGAAACACAAATCAGGTGTAAGCAATCTCAGACATGTGACTAGGTCATGAGATGTGCTGGGGCTGATGGGTAATGTAGTTCTTATCAGCTGTTTCCTGGCCAAAACCACCAATAAAACAATAAAGAATAGGGTACGGCTGAATACAACATAAATATCTCATCAAGGAATTTTGTGTCAAAATACACACTCAACAGACAGTTCAGTTCAATTTTATTTCTATAGCATTTTTAACAATAGACCCCAATTGTCACTTATTATTAATTATTATCACTTATTATTATTATTATTATTATTATTATTATTATTATTATTATTATTATTATTATTATCCAGAGAAATCTGGATGTAGTTTTAGGAAACTTAGTTCGATTCCATCCTTTCCCTGAGTGAGACTATGAATCATTACTGCATACAGGTTGTGTTTGTATTCTTATATTGATTTATATTGTTCCACAAAGTAATGTTGTTCAGGACTTAGTGGATCTACCAGTATCTGCTAGTTGAGGGTCTGGTGGATCTACTATCTACTATTAATCTGTTGCAGCATGTTTGAATAGCAAACGAAACTTTAAAAAAAATGCAACATACACTCTTCTTTTGAAGAACTATCAATAACCCTTAACAGTCAGTCTGTCAGTCATTCAGTTATTCAGTCTGTCAGTCATTCAGTTATTCAGTCTGTCAGTCATTCAGTTATTCAGTCTGTCAGTCATTGTCTTCTCTGCTTCATCTGTCAGGGCTACGGTTTGTCCAAAGCTCACCTGGAAACACTGGGGCACCCCTCAACAGTAGCATCCAATATTCATTTTTCTAGTTTAAATCAATATTTGTTTATTGCTTAGACAATTGCAATATATATTTAAAATAAAATGATAAAAAACATACACAAATAAAAGACTTGAGTTTTCCTCATAACCCTAACTGTAAATCATTAAACACAGCCAGTTTGTTGTATTATATGCTATTTTTTTTACTGCAAATATCAATTACAGTAATGATAACGATAGTGAAGATAAGTAGATGCTATACCCAAGCTGAGCTGTGATATCAGCAATAATGCTGCTGTCCCAAATCCAGATAAGCTGCACTACACTGGGGACACCTGAGCTTAACTTACCAAGTCTGAGTCTGTACTTGACATGCTCTATATTGAGAAATGCCCAAAAGAAAACAACAACAACAACAATGGCAGACAATCAAGCTATGTTTGAATGCAGACCTGTGGTGTTTGTATATCTAAGTGTCAAAGTTACATCTACTTGCCCAGCATACATACTAGTCTAGTAACTAGTTTTGGCAAATCCGTGTGGACCAGGATTAAAACTTTTTGAAAATACAAAGGAAGGAACGTAATGCCATTGTCATTCTATCGGACAGAGTGAGTATATAGGAAACTTGTAAGGATTTCCAGCCATAAAAATGAAAGCAATTGGAGTGTAAGAGTCATGAGATAAGCTCAGGACAGTATGACAGTAACTTTTCCTAAACACAAATACAAAGTGAACAGCCAGAGCACAACATACCTCCTTTTAAGCCACTAGAAGATAAGGCTATACCTATTAAATATGCTCTCTCTCTCTCTCTCTCTCTCTGCCAAGCTATACATACATGAAAGTTATATTGATATGATGCTGGTACATATATGTGGATATCCTAGACATCCTAAATACTATCAAATGTCATCCAGCAGAATATTGAATTCTTTTTCTGAGTCTGGTTTCTCTCAACGTTTCTTCTTCTTGTTGCCTCAGGCAGTTTTACCTTTTCACTGTCACCTTCAGCTTGCTCAGTCTACATCCAGATTACTGTAAATCTCTCTAGTGAAGATGTCCATTGTTAAAGGTGCTATACAAATAAAATGGAATGGAATTCAGATGAGCTGTTCCTTGCTAAAAACACACAATACATTTTTAAACCAATACTATCAGTCTATGATGTTCTTATAGACATCATATTGAACTTAGAGTCTTTTCAAGTTGCTGGTCTTGTGTCTTTGTTAATATCTTTGCATTTCTCTTACACTAAGTTAATAAAAACAAAAAAGTTAATAGTATTGTCTAGTAATAGTTATAGTTATTGTATATGTGGCATTTCCCATGTTCTCCCCAAGGTCATGTAGATTTCTGCAGGATTACCAGTTTTCCTTCCTAGCTATTGTGTATTTCCCTACTTAGCTTTCTGATTATGTCAATCAACATCAGTCTACTCACAACCAAACTATCTAGCTAGCAAATTATCAATAATATTAGGTTAGTTAAAAATACCTCATTTGTCACAGAGGACAAACTAACAACCATTATTCCAAAAATAACCATAAAAAACAGTCACTGTCTGCTTTAGAGTTTTGACTTTCTTTTTATTCCTAGTATTAAAAAAAAATTGGAACACGTTTCCAATCTTCAGAGTCATCTATAAAGTCTGAAATGTCTAACACCTAAATGGTTGCTGCTATTTACGATAATGAAAATCTCATCCACTTAAACGAGGTGTAGCCAATCTGGTCAATCTATTTAGCCTTTTATAGCAATGCCCTTGTGCATGTCCAAGAGCCGGAAATAATATTTGATGTTTTTCAGATTTTAGACCTGTACAAGAAATGAGCAGCTTGCAACAAGATTGAGGGGCAAATCATTTAGTTGTTTATTTATAGGATACCAATCTGGCTATGAATAAAACAGGGAAAGACAGACTAGGATAAAGCTTATTTATGCATTATTAAAGACTCATTAAAGGTCATTAAATATTGCATATTACTGCATGTTGTTCACCGACATAATTGACAAATTGGTGATCCAGGAGAAAACTCCCATTGGCATGGTAACAACATGTAAAGCTCCAAAACATACACTAACTTAAGCTCAGGATTGAACTGAGGAGTTTGGAGCTGTGAGGTATCAATATTATTTTTCTAGGTTTTATTCTCATTTTTGACAAACAAAACCAGCCACATAAAAACAAGGACCAGTCACAAACAAACAACGAACCAAAGCGAGAGTATGAACAACATGGTAGAATACACACATAAGACCATGCATAACCAAGGTGAGCTGTGACAACACATGACAAACACTTGACACAGATTGCAAAGAAATGTTTGATTATGAATGTAACTATGGCTTTATGAATATTGGAAGATCAGAAGCGAAAACAGAGTGGAATCCCTTATGCATTTGTGTATGGCTTACAAATAAACTTAATGATTAGTTGTGACTATGTGACCAATATTTATCGAACCATGGTTACATTCATAACCAGTGTTCTGGTTCATATTTCCAGACCACCAGAGGCATAAACCAGAGTGGAAGACCACCAAGTCACAAGGAATTATCCACATACCTAAACATAGCTAGTAAGAAATGACTGAAGAATTTAATGAAAGTAGTACTACACACACTGAGTAATTCCTTACAGAAGCAAGGGCTGCGCTACCAGCAGAATGGTAAGCACTGCTGATCGTTTCTGTAACCCAATAGGACAAATAAGACATTTCCTGCTGCCTGGCAGTCTCTGGACACAGTCCCAAGCAAGACTTATCATTAGAATGAAACGGACCGGGACCTTATTTATAAGGGGTATGCACAAAAATGGGCCTGAAATGTGCGTACGCAATTTCTCATGCAGAAACCGTGATTTTTAAAGAAATACTTAGCGTGAAAACAAGCTTACATTTAAGCAAGGTTTGGGGCATCCGTAGCCATTGTTTGGTAAAACAGAGAATTGCAAGTAATTAATTAGATTAAGAAAGAAAATTTGGAAAGATTAACATATTTTTGTCTGCCGTTTTAAAGTTTCATTGCTTATTGTATATTATTATTATTATTATTATTATTATTATTATTATACTTTATATGTACTATATATATGTATTATTTTTACACTAGATTGTATATTTTACACCACAGTTCATTTACATATTATCTTTATCTGACACTAACTACGGTCCGAGTTAAGTCTAATGTTGATGTATGTATATTTAGGCTTGAGTAACGTGAGTCGTCTGGTGATGAACTATCCAGAATCTGCAGTGCCCGCTTCCCACCACAGTAGTGGTACATTAGTGACATATTTAGAAATGTTCTGTCTAGTGGTTTATCGTACAAATAGCAGATTTTGCAGGTGCAGGTGTGCATACGCATGGTTTTATAAATCAGATTTTTTTTTGTGTGTGTGTGTACGCCATTTCCCGCTTTTGTGCACACACACTTTCACTCTGGAATCTATGCAGAGTTTTATAAATGAAGCCCCTGGTGAGTGAATTGTGGGAATGGACCCTTCAGTAAAAAGGTAGGTTTAGGCCACAAGGTACAACAAGGTTATCTGGAATCTTCTGCAAATACTGAGCACTCACAGAGAGAGCATGTAGATCACTATGTATGCTGTAGGTCCTTGTCTTGTTTTAAGCAGAAGGGAACAAGTTGTCTTCTAGGATTGTGTTGAATTTGGCTCCATCTCTGTGCTGACCAGTCTCTGTTGATTAAAACAGCTTACCTTCAGTGAGCAGTGGTTTTTTTTCAACAGAATATTGTGTGCATTTTACATGCCTTTTGACAAAAGAAATTAGTGACATAAAGAACGCCAACTTAGACCCATCAGACTGAACTAATTTTAGGCCTATTTCTAAACTTTCTTTAATTTCCAGGATTGTTCATAAGGCTGTCTCAGCTCAGCTGGCACAGTTTTTGAAAATAAACTGCTCACTTGAAAAATTTCAGTCTGGGTTTTGCCCAAAACATAGTACTGAGACAGCTCTCCTCATCCTTGTTGCTGATGCTGGTGAAATTTCTGTTTTAATTTTGTTAGATTTTAGTGCAGCCTTTAATACCATTGATCATGGCGTGTTATTAAAAAGGTTTCAAAAAATGGCCCGGTTTCTCTGAGACACTACTTAAATGGTTTCACTCTTATTTATCAAATAGGTCATTTGTGGTGTTGGTGTGTGATAGGATGCCTGCCCCAGCAATTCTCACAAATTCTCACTCAAGGCTCTCTCTTGGGTCCTCTTTCATTTTCCTTTTACATGTTCCCTTTAGGTAGTTTTATTCATAGCTTTAATATCTCATTTTATTTTAACACTGGAGATACCCAGGTTTATCTAGCTGTAAACTGTAATGATATTGGTAGACTGGTTAATCTTACCAAATGTGTGATGGTGATTAAAACTTGGATGGCACAAAATTTCATCATTTTGAATGAGGATAAGACAGAAGTCCTTATCGTGGGTCCAGAGTATGTGTCTAAAAGGGTGCAGTCAGTTCTTGGTTATGCAGGGTTGAAGGCCAGGCTCTTCATGGAAAATTTGGGTGTGACTTTTGACCCTCACCTCAATTTTTCATTTCACATCAGGAAGCTTCTTCAATCCTGCTTACTTCACCTTTGAAATATTACCAAGGTTAGAAAATTTCTGTCCTTTGAGGACAGTGAAAAACTTATTCATGCTTTTATATTTTCTCGGTTGGATTATTGTAATGCTCTATCCACCTGTTTGTGTCAGTTTGTGTCTTCTCATCAGGACAAAACTTAGGGAGCATATCACACCAGTTCTAGCCTCTCTTACTCTTACTGCCTGTGAGTTTTAGAATTGATTTTAAAATACTAGTGCTGAATTATCAGGCCCTACACAATAATGGCCCAGCATACATCTCAGAGCTCTTGCGCCCACTTGAGATAGTGAGACCTTTAAGATCTTCTAACCAGGGGCTACTTTCAATGCATAGAACTAGACTTAAAATGAAGGGTGATATGTCCTTTGCACTGTATGCTCCTAAACTGTGGAATAATCTCCCCACTGACATTAGAATTTTAGCTACAGTACATGTGTTTAAAAAATGTTTAAAGACCTACTTTTATTCTGTTGCATATAATAATTGTTGAGTGTTGTTATTGTTGTATTATTATTATTTTTATTATTTTTATTTTGTTTGTAATTATCTTGTATTGTGAAGCACTTTGTGAGCACTTTTATATAGCACATGCTCTAGAAAAGTGCTATATAAATAAATATTTACTTACTTACTTTGTGGCTTGTGATGCTAGCGGGCTGTTCCAGGACTAATGGAGCTAATTCCCTGGTTTGACAACAACATAAGTTAGAATCACACTTTTCACAATGGATAGAAATGATGGAAAACAATGTACTATAGGATTGTCCTTCAGTCTTAGAACTTGCTTTTAATTTTCCTAGTTTGGGCTAATTTAGCTAGCTCAAGCTAAGGCTCAGGTCTCAGATGCAATTTATAAAAAGATTCTATCCTTAAACTTGTGCTGCAGTAATTCTGATTTGAGAAAATTATTTTACTCTCACATTCTTTTCAGTGTTTCTCAATATAAAAGAATATAAAAGAATGGTCAGTTAACAGTACTGAAACTGTCGTCTGTTTACATTTAACTGACCTACATTCGGTACCATCTGCTGAAAGGAAACCATACTGTTCCATATTTAGCCAGTGCTTTTCATGGGTGAAAATGACTTGCATTACATACATAATTTATCTTACGAGATCACTGAAGTTCATCCTGCCTTTCTTCTGGTCATGTTATTGTTTCATTATTGAAAAAAAAAAAAAAAAAACTAGAACAAGGTTTTAACTGTCTGGGAATGACCTAGTTTTGTATTTTGTACAGTGTAATGTCATCCATCATCACAATCACATCGAAGGCAATCATTTCATTGCTTTTACTAGTTTATATTGAGACTCTGTGCAATGGGTCAAACCTCATGACAAAAAATACATTTTGACACAAATGAGTTCTTTTTAAAATATAGGAATAGGAAACAACAAACCTGCACTGATTATGAATTGCGACAGCCAAAATGAACTGTGATCAATGTCAATCCACATGCTCCACATGCACAAACATAACTCCATCTATGTTAGTGTTAAAGGTATGCGATGATCACTTCACATGGGAGCACAGTTACAGGTTATAAACTCTATACAAGTGCAAACAAGCTTCACAGTTCTACCATGCATATTCAATCAAGCTTGAAATGTAAGGGTCTGCACTAACATCTCTACCAGGTTTTATCCACACAAGCAACACAACATCCTCTTTAAACAGACTTCCGTTGACAGTGCATCTGTGTCCTGTTCACAATCTCTTGATAAATTTTGGACCGAAGAAACCTAGGGTAGGAGTCTTTCTCCATGAGGCTGTAGACCTTGGTTTGGATCTCATTGAGACTGAAGGATGTCGGTTCCAGAAGTTTCTGTCTGGTCTCTTCTCTGGTTCTGAAGTCTATGTTAACCTGTAAAGAAGGTAAATAGACAAAGCGGCTTTATTCGTTTTTGTGTACCAAAATCCATCCAACTGAGCAAACATCTTTTGGAGGAACAGTATTAATCCCTTTAGCACAGTTCCAGAAACTCCAGAGACACAATACTACAATAGGCTTCATTTATTAAACTGGATACAAATAAATTCATTCATAACCCATATGCAGAAGCATATACAAGGCAAATGTGGTATTCATAAACATTCAGTTATTTTTAGGAAAAATAAATAAATAAATAAAACTTCCTATTGCCTCAAGAGCTCAAATGTAAAATTCTAAATTTGTGTATAAGTAGAACCTTGATTGATTGGCTTTAAATTGCATATATGGTATTATATAGTTTCTAAATAAGTTATTTATTTTAAGTGCATGTACACTTTTAATAAAACAGTATTTAAACAGAACAGTTGTCAAATAAAAATTTGAAAAAAAGTTTTTTTTAGATCATATTTATGCTAGCCAGCTAATTAACCTAAAGAGTCGGATGCAATTTATTATTATTATCATTGATCATTACATTTATAGGCGTACATCTTATTTGCATTCCTAATAGTAAGATGGTTAGCTAAATGGTTAACATAAGATAGCTTGATGTTTCCTAACACCCAAAACTAGAACATTAATAATGTTGGTGTGGTACAGTGGTAACATCATTGGCTTCCATGTGAGACACCTGGGTTCGATTCCCGCTCTGGGCAGCCAGTCTGTGCTACACCAATAAAGGTCCTTGGGCAAGACTCCTAACACTATGTTGGCCTACCTGTAATACTAATAACCTTCTAAGTCGCTCTGGATAAGAGCGTCTGCCAAATGCCATAAATGTAAATGTAATAAAATATTCCACCAGCCTAAAAAGATCGTCACATAACGTTAACATGTCTTCTAATTAAACAGTAATGTGAGATGGGTGTTGGTGTTATTTTATTTTATTTTTTTTTACTATACACTAACTTACCTCCTTCGGTGCTTGAACTTCAATAAATTCCTTGTAGATCTTGTTGGCTTTAGTCATCAGCTTTGCAGGTGATTTGATCTTTTTGTATTCTTCACAAGCTAACCAGAACTCAATGTTCTCATCACTGAACTCTGTTTTAAGGAACGCTCTGAATGCTGCCAATCCATCTATAAAAACAACAGGAAAATTTATTACGATATTTTTACGATAAAACTGTATATTTTTTAACGCAAATACCATTAATGCAACCATCCTAACCATCTCCATAAATACTGTCTGTGAAATACACACTGATGTACCGGGAAAAAAAATAGGTATAGACAAGACTATGTAAATTACATAGGCTGGTTGTGGCTCTATAATGGTATGAGTTTGTTAAGCTGGCATTCCAGGACCTCTGGTACCTCTATAACGTCTCATACAGTTAAACACTCCATGCATGTGCCTCCTTTGTGACAAGTTATACCTGTTCATGTCCTGCATTCATTCTGATGGGTTTGTCACCTTCTAACAGGATAATGCACCACCACACACATTTAGAGATGCCAAACATCATCAAACACATCTGGTATATCATGCAACAAGCTGTGGAACACAGAAATCCTACACTGCGTAATACAACAGAATTGTGGACGATTCTGCAGGACGTATGTTGTTCACTGCCTGCCAAATATTTTCACAAGTGTGTGTTGACTTAGGAAGGAAGTGCAAAACCCCAAACTCAGATGGGTGTCCCTATAACCATAATCGGTACAGGCTAAACCCATCAGAATGAATGCTGGACAAGGTGTACAGCATTACAACAGGAATTATATATCTTAAAAACAACACTGCTGCCCTGAAACTCTATTTTCTAGCCTAATAAACACTGCTCTTATGTTATCACTTGACATTTTAATGGTACATTGTTCAGCAAACTCGTGTTCATAAAAAAAACTAAAAAACTACATCAGGCTTTTCAAATTAAATGCCGTCCTATTGTACTGCACTCAGGCCTGCGGGTTAAGAGATGCTCATAGGGTTACAGTTGTTTTGTTCTCATTTATCACAGCAACATATCAGGAGGTCATGTTGTGCACCTTTTGTTATTTCCTTTTTCATCCTCTGTTATTCGGGAGGTTGTTTATTTACCGGCAGTTTTCCAGCATGTGGTATGCTGATTAGTTCTTATGATCCAGGGGAGTAGTACACCAGCAATCAATCAATCAGATTTTTTTAGCTCTTTCGGCACAGCGTATGGCTGACAAACATTTATGTAACAGTGACACAAATCAGACAACAGCTTAAACAACATCTAAACTTCTTTAACAACATCAGTAACCTTCAGAAATTAAGCACCAACCATGCAATTCAGGTAGACATACTAACTCTATAAATAACCATAAAACATGATCATATTCAGACAGGAATGTGTTAATTAACACAGTCAGCATTTCTGACACATCTAATAATAAATGAATTCAAATGTGTTTTTTTTATTTTGTAGGCAGATGTGACAGTAATGGAAGGAGTCTCCAGTGTCAGAACTTGCTTACAGACCATCAGGACAGAGGATTTTTATGATTTCTTCTTTCTTCAACACATGCTGATGTGTTTTTTTTTCTTTCATATTGGTTGTTATTGATTTACTAACTAAGTTGTGTATCTTATGACTTGGTTCTAGGAGTTGCCGGAGTCTGTCTCAGTTGTCATTGGTGGAAGACAGTCCATTACAGGTCAGACAAACAGACAAATACATTCACACACTCACACAGACATACGACTAGGGGCAGTTTAGTGTTTCCAGTATAACTGACTGCATGTTTTTGGACTCTGGGAGGAAACCAGACATCCTGGATGGAATTTCTGTTTTTAGCTAGCTACAGTAATGTAAGTGACAACAGGAGATGTCTATGTTCTATAACAATTACTGAATTAATTAGAGGGACTTACTTTCCACTTCTTTGTAAAGAATTTCCTTATGTCCATTGTGTCTGGGAGCAAATATTGCAAACAACTGATCATCAACCAAGA
>JAOVVF010000017.1:4345125-4357037 GCA_028565595.1 Duopalatinus emarginatus | reverse complement strand
TGTTTCACTGCACGGATGGGTTAAATGCGGAGGTCACATTCCTTTGTGTGCAAACACAGTAGGCAAATAGTTCACTTACAGGTAGGATAAAGATGAAGTATAAAGATAAAGTAGAATAACGTAATAAAACTGATCTTGTTACTGGTTCAATCCCCCATACTGATAAGATGTGACTGACGTAAACAAGTCACCTAACCCCTTAACTGCGTCTCAGGTGCTGTGTATAGAGTTGCCCACCACTTTGGGTAAGTATGCATAGTGCACCCTAGTTGTATGTGTGCTTTACTGCGCAGTTGGGTTATGCACAGTGCATCAGTCATGTTTGTGTATTTGCGTGCACTTTCAGAATGCATGTTATTAGTGTTTTTTTAGCTGTTTATTATCTATATGGCCTGTGGGAAGAAGCTCCTTCTCAGCCTCTTAGACCTGGCCCTAATGGAGCAGATAGATTTCCCAGGGGGTGCTTACTAAAAAAGATTATGGTTAGGATGGTGAATGTCCCTGATGATCCAATTAGCTGATGTCCTGCACTGCCTGAAGTAGATGTCCTCTAGAACTGGCAGTGCTGTCCTGGTCATGCTCTCAATGTATTGGATTACTCTCTGGAGGGCTTTTCCTGGGAGCTGCGATTTCCCTCCCAGGCAGTGATGCTTCCAGAAAGAACAGACCCTGTTGTAACAGTGGAGAAGGTTTTCTACAGGGCTTCAGAGATCTTGAATTTCCTCAGTTGCCTGAGGTGATACAAGCACTGCCATGCCTTCTTTTTCTGAAAGATGAAGATGTGTGGTCAATGTCAGGTCCATAAAGATGTGGACTCCAAGGTACCTGTGGCTGTTTATTCTCCCTGCCAGGGTACTGTTGATCGTTAACGGTGAGAATACAAATTTAAAGTTCAGAAAGTTAGCATGTTTGAGACTCCTGCTTTAAAACCTCTGGATGCCAGGGTATATGCATACTGAATGGTAAAAATAATTGAACCTGTAATATATATCCACCTCTCCCTTGAGCGAAAAAGGAAATTAAAGAGCAGCGTATGCCTCTGCTTTCATTTAGAGGATGGGAGGAAAACGTTTGTGAATCATCCTATCCTCGATGCTCGTTGGAGACGCATAAATCTGCTGGCGAGTGCATGACACAAAATTAATTGTTCTGACTCAAGACTGATGACTTCGATGAAGAGTCACGCAGTGGGGCTAATTTCACTACGGTATCAACAACAACCTCTGGTGAATTTGAAAGGCTTCTCGCTCAGCGAAGGACTCGAAATGCATTATATATGCTCTGCTAGATTTAATTGAAACTGAAAATGTTATGTTCCACTCTAGTGCTTCCCTAATAAGCACACAATTGCCGACCGATGTTGTAGCACTTTCGCGGGCCCCCCTTCACCTGACCTTATTTGGTCCGGTGCTTGGACTCTCTACCTGCCTGAACTCACAGGTGAAAGAAGAAGCTCACATCCAAGACTATTTATAGACCCTTTACCCTGTACTGACAGAGCAATTCATCAGTAAACGGCATTCACTGTAGTGCCATCTTTTTTTTTTTTGTTTGCTTGTTGCAAACAAAGACATCTTGAGACCATTCAATGGTGTGACTCTGTACTACAGAACATATGGTTACATCTATACTACACTGCACAAATGTTTAACACTCTAATGATGCTCTTACATGCATATATTTTTACGACCTGCTATTTGCGGGTATTTTAGCATTTCTGTATGTATGTGTATGCATTTAGTCTGTACAGGTTAATCGATTTCCGGGCATTCCGGAAAATAACGCTAGATGAGTGGGTCCAGCCCACCCTTCCTGTATAGTCACAGCTAGTAGGGGTGCAGTTGCTATTTCTTAAACCTCTAGTTGTGAGCTGCTTCCCCATACGTCACTACTGGACTTGAGGTCACTACATGACACTTGCACTTGCCTAAATAATATATAGAGTATAACTGAACAAATAAGAACATTTTTATTTCTTTTTTATCAATATAACTAATACAACTGATTCAAAGTGAATATATCAAATCCTATAATATCCAAATCATTTGACCAAAAATAAGAAATGATATTCTGTTATATAAAACTGACTTTAGGGTGAACAGGTATCATTTTCGCTGGAGAATTTGTGAAAAGCAACTAAGAAAAAATAACTGTAACTGCACAACATTTGTTATAATTAAGCCTTAACACAAGAGGTAGTGTTATATTGTGAGATATTGGCTATGGTGTGCTGCGGTCATAGGCCGAGGCCACAAGCCGAGTGCCATAAATCAGTACACTAGTGCCAATATGTCACGATCCTATTATAATGTATTATTGCGATTATACCACGGTTCCGCTATCTGCATTTATTAATAGATTTTAAGGTTAATAGTTCCATCAGATGGCCCGCTGCTAAATCATCTAGCGTTATATACATACGTGCCGCCGCCATTCGATCAGAAGAGGAAGTGTCCCCTTCACATTTCATAGTTATTCATTTGGACACCCCCCCCCCATATTTACCATAAAATATTAGTTCACCCAGCGCTGTTTCTGTAGCTTCACGAAAGAATCCATTCCCCTTGATTGATACGAGAATACACATACCACTGAAAGTCCACTTCGGGTTTTCCGAGTTGCCTACAACACCTCACACCTCACCGCATGTCAGTGAAATAAATCTTCAGTACATAGACAGTAAAGGTGCAGACTGCTCCACACTGGAGGAGGAAATCTTAGGAGTGAGCTTTGCCTTATTTAACTTTATTAACTTTATGGCTGAGATGTTTGGTTTATAAACCCTGGCGTCATCGATAAGGTTACGTGTGCATGTGGTGGAGTGATATTTGGAGAACTTCGGTCCCAGTGCCATTATTGTGCAATAACGACACTCATGGAATGTCTCTCGGCCAATCAGATTGCAGGGTCGGAACTAACTGCGGTATAATACACACATGTGGTTCATCCTGTAATGTGAGACATTGGCACTGCTGTGCTGTGGTCGTAGATCAGTACACCAGTGCCAACATCGCAAGATATAGTACAAACCTCAAGGGTATTATTATGATTATACCACAGTTCTGTTATCAGTGTTTATTAATAGATTTTAGGATAAAGAGGACAGAAAAATACGATCTGTTTGTTTATCAAGGTGAAATAGTTCTATTCTATCCGACGGACCACTGCTAAAACATCTAGCGTTATATATCTAAATGTCCTGCTGCTGAAACATCAGACTATAACAGTCATGAAGCATCATTAACTACACAATAATTATTATACAGATAATAAAGAGTTCATCAATGTGCATGTATATATAGACTACTATCCTTTGTGTGTGAATGTCAGGATTTTTCTATATATCGTACCCTGAATGGCAATAAAGAAATCATATCTTATCTATCCATAAAATGACCTTGTGTATGCTTACTGAGGTTGGAAATAGAGTCTAATAGCAATAATTGTCATACATATTTAAATGTTGTTACAGACCTATGAGCAGTGGTGTACAGTGTATATAAATGCTCTGAAATGTAAAGATTTATGACTCGGAGAAGTGGTGAAAGTGGAGTCATCAATGTTATTTAACCAACTTCCCTAAATATCTGGGGCAATAATAAATAATCTGGTGAAAAAACAAAAAAAAACAACTCCAGGCTCACATTCTTCCCCTCTTAGCAGCTCAAAATGATTAATTAATTATACCTAAAAACCAAAATGCACCTGCCCCAAGCTTAGTCTGACCTTCTGCTACCAAACAAACTCCATTATAATGATGATAAATAATCTGACCTTCTGTGGATGGACATTATTTCTATTGATTGTTTCTGCCCTGCTTTCTTTTGTAACCACTTCTAGTTATCATTTATAATGAGTGCTGCTCAGCGTGACTGCCTGCGGAGGCACATAAGCTCTGCGTTAAATTGCTCGCAGACTCACCGACCTGCTGTGTTGATCCTTATCTGAGAGTCAGAGCCATAGAAAGATTTGGTTTGGTATCTCAAGTTTGAATGCCTCTAAAAGCCAGTGCATGATGCTCATTTATATACACCACATACACTCACTGGCCACTTTATTAGGGACACCTTTGCGCGTGGACCGTCATGCAGTTATCTAATGAGCCATTCATGTAGCAGCAGCAACCAATATTACACAGTTAGAGCTTTACATTATGCACAGCCACCACCACCCCACCCCACCCCCCCCTAAAAAAAAAGGGGGACAGCAAATAACATGGACATGTGTTAAATATCGAAGACATCTTCATGAATCTACATTTAACTACACTAGAGAGACACATCCCTTTGTTTAATCATGTTTTATTGGCTACCAGCTGCTACAGGATTAACTAAACAGGATCATTCTCATTTTCCTCATCTCTATCTGAATGCTACTGCAAGCATAGCCCTGTGCATAGAGATATACGATATATAAGAATGCACAGCCGATTACGTATTAGAGGTCTATTACAGTGGAGGTGGACATGAGAAAAATGTTCTACCAGAACAACAAGTGTGTTTTATTCTATCTATGTTTATTTGGCCATCGTTTCAATATTTTTTTGTATAGTCCTGTAAAGATACACCAACAAGCCATAACAGTAAAACCAGAAAGCCACTGAAAGGTTAAGTGAATAGCAATGATTATCCCATACAGCTGCACATGTCAATGGGGTGAGATAGTGGCTAAGTGTAAGAATCTTAGACTTGACAAGGAACAAATAGTGAGGTCTAGATGACTGGGGTTCTAGAATGGCAGGTCTTGTTGGCTTTCTTGGTATGGACTGGTTAGAACCTACTAAAAAAGATCAAAACAAGGACATTTGATGACCTGGCAACAATCTCATGGGCCCCCTAAGTCTCACTGATGTGCATAGGGCCAGTGGCTAACCAGTCTGTCTGTTCTGATCCTACAGAAGATCCAGAGAAAGGTCTGTTGCTAAGACCTTGGTCTCAGATACCACAGCACACCTTCAGAGGTATTGTTTCTATTGATACAAAACATAACATAGTCTAAAATCTGCATCACAGCATTACAATGGCCACAGTGTTATTGACAATCAATCAATCAAAGTTTAATAGTCACATACACAGTCATACTGGGTACAACATGCAGTGAAATGCAAATTTCCATCGACCTGTCCACACAGAAGGACAAGAAGAAGGGCAGAAGGACAAGAAGACGGCGGGGGGAGGGGGGAAACATATTCTCTGAGACCAAGATTATGCATATTAACCTGACAATTGTGGCACTATTCTTGATTGCACTAGTACTGGAACTGCTATTAAGGTATTTTGCCTATGCCTTATGATTGCAGCCATGGCTTGAGTTCATGAAACCAGTATTATGATCAGATGTTTGCCGGTTTTACCCTCAATACCGACGAGACAAACCTAAGACACAGAGCCTTCCTACTGCCCCCAGGCTGCCATGGATAGGAGCTGCCCCCCCCCCCCCATGTATTCTCTAGTGTGTGTTTCACTGCTAGGATAAATTAAATGAGGAGGGTAAATTCCTCTATGTCCAAGCACATAGGTTAATTGCTTCACTATTACTACAGTCATTACTGGTTGACTGTAGATTGTGTTGTTAATAATAAAGAAATGCTGTGATTGATTTCATTTATTTCTAAGAGCCACAAATGAAGCTGTTTGCGATGAGCTGCATCTGAGATCCTGCAAATCCAACCCATGGACTGCTGGAGAAATTATATTAAAGTGTCAATCAAATATCAGGTCATGGCATCTTATGTGTAGTGACCTTGACAGATTGGCTGGTCATGTGCTGCAGAATCATAATCTATGACAAAGCTTCATGACTGACTTCTTACAGCTTTTTAAATGTGTGTGAACATTGGCATGTAAAATCTATTTTACAATTCATTTGGTGATTAATAAACTGCTAATGCATACTGATTGCAGCCAATCTTAATGACTGTGCACTTTCAATAACACACTGAAGAGGCCCACGGCAGCTTGAGACTAATGTGAGAAATCATCCGGAATTAGGTTTAATCAATACTGGTTTTAGTGCTCTTCAAATGCAAATGGACTTCATTCACATTTTAAGTCCCTGTTGCTTTCACCATTATCATCAGAGAACTACAGTTGGGTCAAGGACATGATGCCTAAATTATCTCTCCAACTGCATTTTCTTTCTGTTTAAAAAAAATAATAAATGCATAAAAAATGTCATATATTTGTAGTATCTCTCTCATACATGAAAGTGCTTTAACTTTTCATAAATCATTGGCTGATTGTTATTTTTCTGTTATTAAAGTAGCAAAATATCATGTGGTGCGACCAGTAATAGAAGTAACTGTATTGAATTCGATAAGATATCTAGTTTGTGTGCCTAAAAATATGAATCACTGATGCAGTATGCTTAAGTTAATTGTATGTTTCAAAACATTTTATTAGTTTTATGCAATTTACAGAATAGATTAGAATAGAATAGATAGATATAGAAAAAGATTATTATCATATAAAAATCTAAAAGCAATTTAAATTGTCTGTTTCTGAACATGTTATATTACTGAGAATTTGTAAAAAAAAATGAATTATTAATTTATTTCAAGATAAATCACGGTCACACCACATGACATTTTGTAAATTCATAGCCAATTCACCTGGATTAAAAAAAAATACAATTGCTTATTTATTTATTTTTATGAATTCATGTGTATAAAGATATAAAGATATCTAGTTTATGTGGCTAAAAATATGAATCACTGATGCACTATGCTTAAGTTAATTTTATGTTTCAAAACATTTTATTATTTTTATGTGATTTACAGGATATAAATATAAAAGTATGTTAAGTACTTTTAAGAAGGCTGCTGTGACATTTATTAAACAAAAATATAAGATTATTATCATAAAAAAATCTAAAATAAAATTATTAGGCATGTTAAGGCAATTTATTTATTTTAAGATAAATCACATTCACACCACATGACATTTTGTAAACTCATAGCCAATTAATCTGAATTACGAAAAATACAACTGCTTAATTATTTTTATATGAATTTATGTGTACACACCATTCTTAATGTATAAACAATTACAAAAAATACTCAGATGTTCAGTATTTTAAAATTAGCTAGCTGAAACCCCTTATATGTCACTGACCCAGTTACAAAATATGCAGAACAAATAAAACAAAACGATTTGCTATAATTAACAGTGAAGGAATTTTACTCATATGTGACTTTTTCTCAAACAGCTTCATCATAGAGCTCTGCCCAGTAGGTTTTTACAATTCCTGTGTAGACCCAGCTCCTGGTGGCTTCTCCTTTTCTGAAAGAAATGCAGTAAATTAAATTTTGACTTAGAAATAATTTTATATTTGACTATAAACGCATTACAATTTTAAGTTAATTTTAATAAAAGGAATCAGTTCAAACATACTAAAGTCTTTTGTTCCTCTTGTCACATCAGTTTGCCAACACTAACGTTTTCTACCCGTCGCTGCAGAAAAACTCCATTGTACCCTGACTGCTGATGTACCAGGATGAAATTCTTAGAGCCATTGTCAGAGCTTATGCTGGTGCAATGGTGCAGTACAATGCCTGGCCTCATGTGGCCAGAGTGTGTAGGCAGTTCCTGGATGACAAAGGTATCGATGGCATTGACTGGTCTTTATGTTCCCCAGACCAATCCAGTTCAGAACCTCTGGGAAGTTATGTATCAATACATCTATCATTGCCAAGCAGTGCAACAGACCATCCAGGACCTCATTAATGTCTGATCCAGCTTCTGGAGGTCCACTAGGACACAATCTACCTGTCTCACAATCCACAATCTCATTTTTTTCTCAATTATACAAAATTACATTAGTACAGATATTTAATTTGAACAAGTTTTAGATATACATATATGTTGAAGTGCTAAAAACAGTAAGCTTATGCAATATAAATACACACGTTGGATGTAGCATGAATAGACATCTATAGACATTTCATAAAGGCCACACACATTTAGAGACATCAAATTATGGTTTAGAGGAACACTCATCTGAGTTTAGGGATTTCATTGCCTACAGAATATTTTTGAAAGCTTGTGGAGTCTGTGGTTGGATACAGTTATATTTTGTCTTTTTTTTTTGTGGTGTATTTGATAACCACACTATATGTTTCTGGAAATACTCCACAGCCAGTGACAACAAGCCTAAATATAAATGCACTTTTGGATAGCTTAACGTTGTGTAACTTGTCAATACTAACAACCTATCCACCATTTCTCCATGACTGTTTGTGCACAGTTAGTCAGGTGTTCAAACATTTACTTCCCCACTCTGCCCACTCAGAGTGTTATACAGACACACAGGATTCACATCCATCACATGCACTAGAATAGCTCACTACAGCTTCTCTAACCCCAGACAAACATCTCAAGTAAACCAAGAGGCACAAATGCAGCTTTCCAGTCGATAAGTGACACTCACGGCAAATGTTAACTAACCCCACGGTACATCAAACAAAATGCCAACAGAGCTTTGCAGGATTCCCTCGCCGCTTCAGCGTTTATTTGTTATTTGCTCACATCTATTAGTGTAGCTTGGTCGATACCAAACCTCCACGGATCCTTAAAGATTTTTTTTCCCGCTCATGACCCTGCAGTTTAATAAACATGGCTATATACGGCTTCCATCGGAGAAGAAACCAGCTAATTTAGTATCAGAAGAACAAAGTGTTTCCAGTACGCAGAATTGAAATTGCTCCAGCAGATGGCACAGACTGTTCATGGAGGCACGCTGGATCCCAGGCAAACATTTGGAAATGAAACGTTTGCTAAGCTCTTTCCATGCATATCTCTGGTCGAGCCAAAAATGGCAGTAAACCTTTGTGAGTAATATGTCTCAAGTGCATCCATTTGTGAAAATTAGGCTGCATTATTAACAAAAAAAATGTTTTTCCTATTCCTTGGGAAATATCTCACATTTCAAGGTCTTTATGAAAACTTGTCATAATTGTGTTATCAGTTTCAAATAATTAACTTTTCACCTTTAAGTTAAAAACAATAAAAGTAAAACAAAGTGAGAAACATTTTAATTGCATTTTATTTTCCACATACAACATTCTGTCAGAAATATAAAACATAACCCGGTGTGCTGTTAGAGTAAATAATCAATCACAGCATGGCATGTAGTGATCAGGTGTGAATCTGAGTTACTATTACTATCCAGAAGTTCATTATTTTCCAACTGTTAAGTAAAGTGAAAGTGAACTATTTGCCTACTGTGCTTGCACACAGAGCAATGTGCCTCCGCATTTAACAGTGAAACAGTGAGCAGTGAAACACACACACACACACACACACACCAGTGAACACTAGGGAGAAGTGAACACACTTGCCCGCAGCAGGGGGCAGTCCCAAACCATTGCACCCAGGAAGCAGTTGGGGGAGTTAAGTGCCTTGCTCAAGGGCACCTCAGTCATGTCTTGCTCTGTGGGGGGGATCAAACCCGGGACCTTCCGGTCATGAGACCAGTTCCCGAACAACTAGGCCACGGCTGTCCTCTAAAATGTGCTGAAGTTGGTTAATGAAATAGCCTTGTGACCAGAAGGAGAAGGTCGCCAGTTCGATCCCCCAAACCACAAGACATGATTGAAGTGCTCTTGAGCAAGCACCTTGTGCTCCCAGGCCCTAATATGTGTGTGTGTTCACCGCACACACTGTTGGTTAACTTTCACCGATAAGAACATTAGGGTAGAAGCCTTGACCCTGCCAGCCTGTCACTGTTGAGCCCTTGAGCATGACCTTTAAGCCTCTGCCCAACCCAGCCCAGTGCATTTGCAGTGCTAATCCCAAGCCTTGTTAATACAGGGCTGTGCAAGTTAATGTGCTATAAATGTAGACAAATTTGGATGAAAGGACAGGAGCATCCATAGGGGGAAATTCATTTAAATATTCACTTCATGGCCAGTAATAATAAACCTAGGCATCATCTTTTTTTATGGGTTATGTCTCAACTATATATTTTTTTTTCCTACAGTATACCATTATAAGGTGTGAAACATGACAGGGTGTGCTGTTAGGAAACTAATCAATAAATAATTCAATGTGTGATATAGATTTAACTCAATAACTGCACATATTATAGTGTTTTATCCCACAGTAATTTGTAAACACTGATATTTGTTATTTATTATTAAAGAGGACTGAAATAAATGGAAACTGTCTCCTGTAATAAGATATGCCGCTGTGACTTAGGGATGTACCGAGCTTTTTAAAGTGGACTGTTCCTGTCCTGGTCTGTAATGGACCTAGGAAGAAAACATGCGATGAGAACAGGTTCGTTTTAAACATGCGGGCTTATTATTAGGTTTACATTTACATTTAAATTTATAGCATTTGGCAGACAATTTTATCCAGACCGACTTACATATACATATTATTTCATTTATATAACTAGAATCTCCTGTTATGTTTTATGGTATTAACATATGACCAGTCATAACAATCTGAATCATAAGAAAGCACACGAGCCTCCAGGAAGGACTAAAATGGAAACCAGGAAACAGGCTCCGTGTTCTTGGTTGAATTTCTCTGTAAATAAATTGCTACTCTTAGTTTTGTATTGGAACATGATTGGATAACTCCACACTGAAAATACATGCCTCCACTCTGCTTTCCAGCCTGGTACAAACATTGCCGGTCTTTCTGAGAAATTACAAACTAAAGGGCAGGATAACTTTGCTGCACCAGATCAGTGGTTGAGTTTATGAGGTCCTGTCTGATTCCGTGTTATCCATGGTTAATGTCTCTGCCTTCCTGGCTGCTTGGAATACTACTGCTCCAGGATCTGATGCTGTTGCCCTGTTGATGTTGAGGCCACAGATCCATGGCTCCAACTATGGCACAACTATTATGTTGCTCCATGGATGGTGGCCTGTGGAGGAAAGCGAGGCAGCATGTGCCACTCTAATCTCCTGACCCAACCATGCCGTATTCAACTGGGGAATAAATTCTCTGTTTTAGAAGAAGAGGACTGTCCTGTGTCTGTCTTTCCTTCTGTTTCACATGCTTCCCCGTTGGCCGTGTCCCCTGGCTCCATGGCAGTTCCAGTGGGTTGCACGGACCCGAGTGACCAATGCTGCTGCCAACAGATTCACCTTCACGTTCACCCATTGGGGCTTTACCTCCACATTCTTCTGGAAATGCAGAGTCATCCCATGCCTTCTTCCACCAGCTATATTGATCATGGAGATTCAGTTGTCAAAAATATTAGAAGATCCGTTGTTATACACTTGTTCAGGAGACAAAGAAACAAGTGCTTATCTGAGCAGAATGGGATTATTTATATTAGGCACCAGATTTTGGAGATATTAAAAGATGCTTTTAGAAGAAAAGACTGGCTGAACTGAAGTCCCTCAAAAGTTTATCCTCACATTAGTTATGTGCTCGGTGCATTTCAGTGAAGACAGTTTTATCAACTCTGGGCCATATCAGATAGCTCTGTGCAAAGCTGATATTGATGGAGCTGTTCCAACTCTGCTGGAGTCGACTATCAGTCTGCTACCATAATTAAAATGTTCAGAAGTTTCTAAAGCTTAACTGTTAACCTCTGTACTGGATATTGAAATGAAGGTAAACTTAATATGCTTGCATATATTGATTGCAATATGAATCAAACTCAAAGCTCTCAGGTACAACCAGCCAGTCAGCTAATGTTGGCATTCTTCCCATGATGCTTACTTTGGATTAAACATTTACTTTGACAATACACATCTTAAAAGATTCATTGTCCGAATTTGTGTCATTTCTTAAAATTTGTTAGCCACCATGCACTGAGGTGAGCTCCCGTAAGCACTACCGTTACCGAGGGTTCTTTTTCACCACTTCAGGCAGTTAGCTGTTGCTAGTTCATAGTAGCTTACCCAATGTTAGGGATGTGATAGGGCACACAAGCTGTGTAATATTTGTTTC
>JAOVVF010000017.1:4298341-4309238 GCA_028565595.1 Duopalatinus emarginatus | reverse complement strand
GATAATTGATACTGCATGACTCTTTTCTAGTAGGATTCTGGTCTGAGTTCTTGAATCCTGATTTACCTTTACTACTTTCAGATACTCCAAGATACTCTTGTAAGTTGCTCTGGATAAGGGCGTCTGCCAAATGCCGTAAATGTAAATGTTTTTATCCCCCATAATAAAATGACACAACTGAAGTGCCCCTGAGAAAGGCCTGGGCTCCAGTTTCCTCCTATGTGTGATATATGCAGTGAGACGAATTGCTACAATTGGCCCTAGGTGTGAATGTGTGTACATGTGTCTGTTGGTGTGTTTGCCCTGTGATGGACTGGTGACCCTATCCAGGGGCTTTGGACCCTGTTAATGCTGGGATAGACTCCAACACCTCCCCAAACCCAGTAGTAGTATTAGGTTGAATGGCTTTTAATATTTAATGATTGAATGAAATGTTAAGGGCGCTATGTTTATTTATTTATTTATTTATTTATTTATTTATTTTCAACGTGTTACAAATTGTACATAGGTTCAGTAGATATTATGGTAGATCCCTGTACGCTGTCAACTTTTTAAATTTTCAATTTCAACTTTTTGCTTTTAACTCACTTTAAGATGCTCTTTTTTTTTAATACACGTCATTCCATCACTTCCTATTTCATTATTTTTTAACAGTCTCTCAACCTTTCTATTCCCACCCAGGCTCAATGTTTTCAACAAGCTCGCTGGACCAGCAGTGGCAGACAATCCTGATGTGATGGCTTCGAGACGCTGTATCAGATTTATCATTCGAATAGCCCATTATACATCTGCCACATTGTGATTACAGCAAGATAAAATCCTGCTGCATGATTTACCTCACTGACATAGCCCATTGGATTTTAGTTTGTAGGAAATTAACATAGAGGTTCAGAGCGTAGGGACTGCAGAGGACAAGGCTTGGCCACTTGCAAAGTAGAGTCATAAAACTTGCTTCAGAGGACTGCGCATCAACAATAACCCCTGCACGGATTTTTATGAGCAGAGAAAAAAAAAAAACCTTGTCCTCGGTGCAAAATAAAAAGCAAGCTCTGAAAATCACAGAACTGGGGCTTTTCTTATATTTATACATTTTTTACATTATTAGGTCCTTAAGTGTTTCATGCCTTTTGACAAGCCTGCAAAATCATTGGACTTTAAGCCCATGGAAAACTTGCAGGATTATTTAGAACATCAAGTGTAACAACAAAATAGGCTTCATCATCTCTTGCAGACCCAATCAGTGAAAAAGTCAGCTCTCCGAACAAAACCTTAATTGCATGTGTCATTTCTTTCCTTATACTTAATTACACCTCCCCTCGACTTAATAACGGTGTCAATCTTTTCAGATAAGGATTTCACCACGGCCTGAACTTGCTGTTTTCAAAGGATTTTTAAAGCGTCTCTAAGTGTCTCAGTGTATATACGCTGAAGTGCCAGAAGAAACGGTACACCAGTCTAATACTCGGTAGGCATGGACTCCACAAGCGTGCGGAAGTATTTTGTAGGCAATGAAGACCAGGCTTTCTGCAAAACAGTCCACAATTCTGTTGTATTCTGGGGTGATGGATTTCTGTTATCCACAGCGCGTTGCATGGCAGCCCAGATGTCTTTGATAACTTTG
The DNA here is from genome assembly GCA_028565595.1 of Duopalatinus emarginatus. Taxonomy (NCBI): domain Eukaryota; kingdom Metazoa; phylum Chordata; class Actinopteri; order Siluriformes; family Pimelodidae; genus Duopalatinus; species Duopalatinus emarginatus. The sequence continues at coordinate 4,307,617 of JAOVVF010000017.1, read as the reverse complement.
AGATCTGGTGACTTAGATGAGAAAGGCAAAACCCCAAACAGATGAATGTTCCTCTACAAATAATTTGGTGTCTCTAGACGTGAGTGTGGTGGTGCAATTTCCTGTTGAGGCCAAACCTATCAGAATGAATGCAGAATATAAACAGGTGTAACTCATCAGAAGGAAGGCACGCACAGTGTTCACCTGTCAGAGACGACATGGAATGGCAGCTATACAAATCCCATACCATTATGGAGCCACCACCAGCCTGTGTATTTTGCTGTACCAGTTTGTCTGGCACTTCAGTGTCAGAAGTCTTAATAGTCTTAATATGACAATGGCAACTGACAATTATTCTACATATTTATAAAGTGTTATTCCTATTTCAGTAAGGTTGTTCAATTAGGTTTATGGATTGTCTGGAGTCACTGGACGCAAGGCAGAAACACCCCCTGGACAGGGTGCCAATCCATTGCAGGGTACCACATACACACACACACACACACACACACACATATATACACACATACACACACACACTCACATGCTTATACCTAGGGAAAATTTAGCATATTCAATTCAACTACCATGTGTGTCTTTGGGGAGGAAATCGGACACACCAGACCAGAGTGAGCCTAGTGGTTAGGGAACCAGTCTTGTGACCGGAAGGTCCCGGGTTTGATCCCCACACAGGGCAAGATACAATTGAGGTGCCCTTGAGTAAGGCACCTAACTCGCCCAACTGCTTCTCAAGCGCCATGGTTTGGGGCTAATACACTTCACTATACCACTATTTTTTCTACCACTATACTTTAGGGGCTCTGTAGAATTTCACTGCTTAGTGAAAGGGCTGGCCCAAACCTTTATGGGGCCCTTAGCAAATATTCATTTGGGGCCCTCCATATCCTCTTTGACCACCTTTGCATATTGCAGAGTTCCCTTTCTTACTGCACCAGAAAAAAAGGAAGAGGAAGGCCTAAGGAGGGAGCCCATGTTTTTTTTTCCTTAGAGATTTGCAGAGAGAGATATTGTGGCCTTTATCGACCACCCCAGCAGCGAATTTGCTCAACAGTGGCAGCAGCCAACAGCAGAAATTGATTAACCTAGTATTGGTGTGCCAACTATGAAAATAAATAAATATAAAAATTACTTTTACCTGTGTAACAGCATTTAATTTTATTATTCAATGTATTTTTAAAATATATATTTTTTATCATGATATGTTGGTGCTCCTCAGGTCCCCCTAGTGGCATTGGGGCCCTACGAGGCCATGTACAACAAGTATGCCTTGGGCTTAGTGATCAGAAGAGTCAGAAGAGACTTTCTCTTTCATAATAAGAAGCTCCGTAGACTTGAACAAGGTAATGGGGGCCTGTGATAATAGTGGTCCACACTGGATGCCAGCAATGGACTTCCACATAATGTATACAGTGCAAAAGGGTTGAAAACTCTTTCCTCTAGGTTCTGTTACGCTGCACTGTGCAGCTGTTTAAAAGGGCCCGAGGTCGGAATCACATGTCTTGAAGGAAGCGTTAGGCATCAACCTTTTGGTTGGTACATGTTGTGTGATAGGGGAGGGATATCATGGCCAAATTGGCAACAATGGACTAGCAGATTTCATGTCCAGACTCTTTGATTTTATTCATAATTGCCCAGTGGACAAGTAGGTTCAACAACTAGTGAATGTAATTTCTATCGTAAGTTTCATGGTAGTGGAACACAAATCTATATGTAAGTTTAACTATGCTTCTGAATCCCATTCTTTGTTTCCCTCCTTTTAGGCTACTACTACTATTACTGCAGTTGATTAGCTACCTAGTTGCCACAACTTATTTCTGTAACATTAGTCACAACTTAGTGGTTGAGACTCTGGGTTGCTGATCAGGGTTGCTTCAGGGGTGCTGTATCATGGCTGACCCTAAGCCCTGACCCCTGACCCCTGACCCCAACTGGGGAGCAGCTGTGGCCTTGTGGTTAGGAAACCAGTTTTGTGACAGAAAGGTCCCAGGTTCGATTCCTGCAATAAACAAGAAATAATTGAAGTCTCCTTGAGCAAGGCACCTAACCCCACCACTGCTCCCCAGGTGCCGTGGCTTGGGGCTGCCCCCTGCTCATGTTCATTGTTCACTAGTGCGTCTGTGTGTTTCACTGCACACATGGGTTAAATGCAGAGGTCACATTCCTCTGAGTGCAAGCACAGTAGGCAGATAGTTCACTTTCACTTAAACTTTCTAACAAGCTTTTCCTCATTTCTTTCCTCCCGTTTTATTTTGAACTGCTATTCGAGCACATGGTCTTGAGCTGCAACCTGAAGGTCTCACAGTTTGCCAGAGAATCTTGTGAGTTCTGACCTATTGCTTTCTTAGCTCGGTTCTTTGTGCATGTCGTGGCCTTACCTTGACTTGTTTTTCCTTGCATTGCAGCTATGTTTTTAGATATCATTTTGGATTTTAAGTGGTTTTATGACCCTGTGCTAGGTGGAGGGAGGGTGGCAGTTAAAGGTTACGAGTCAAACAAGTGAACAAATACAAAATGTGAAGCACAATCAAAGTCAGTGTAGTGATAGAAGTCAGGCGCTGTGCAAACAGAACTGACTGGGTAAAAGACAGAAACCAACAAAGAAAAAACCTGATGCATAGTCCTGACCATGAACACTACCGCAGAATAAGAAAAGGCTTGATATAGCAGGTATGGCAGGTATTAGCACATTCCAAAAGACGTCCAAGGAAAGACAACCAGTATACCAGCAAAAGGGTCATAGGCACCCAAGACTCTCTAATATGTGTGTGTGGTGAAGGCTAGCCTGTCTGGTCCAACCCCACAGAAGATCCACAGAAGGATCTGTTACTGATATCTCGGTTTGACCTTCAGAGTTATTGTGGAATGCATGCCTTGATGGATCAGAGCTGGTTTGGAGACTGTTCAGGCAAGTGGTTTGAATGTTATGGCTGATTGGTGTCCTTCTCAATGTATTGGTGGACTGAGTGTCTTTATATACTGTGGCTTGCTTGGAATGGGTAGCAATGCTGTTTCCATCGATTAATGTGCTACTGTTGTGACCTTGAGGTAAGTATGAATAAACTCTGTGGATAGGAATACTTATTCTTTCTCCCTGAGTGCTACGTTTCAGTCAATGACTCAGTAACGGCTGAATGGTGAAGGCTCTGGGTTACTGATTGGAAGGTCAGGGGTTCAAGCCCTGGCACTGCCAAGCTGCCCCTGGTGGGACTCTCTTCTCCAAGGGAGCTGTATCAGGGCTGACCTTGTGCTCTGAACATAACATCTAAACAAACTTGTATATGCGAAGAAAAGTATTTCACTGTGGTGTAATGTATCAGGCCTGAAACATACTTCACGTAAGGACACAAACGCTGATGGTTCGAGCTACGCAGACTGGGTTTCACACATAGCTGTGTTAAAAAAATTGCATTTCATAAAGCAGCACAAATGCTAGTTGCATTCTGAACATTACCACAAGGGGTGCTACAGTAAGAGCTGGGTTTTCTTGTGCCAGCAGTGTGTATTTTCTGGTCAATTGTCAGGGTTGAGGAGTCTCTTACAGAACTGGTTCGTTTATACAAACATATCTACGACACATTCAATTTTTTTTCCGTTTACGCAGCAGGTAAAGCAGCACACACTCCTCTGTTGTTGCCATGTTTAACTCTGTCCTGTTTACAAGAACTATGATTTGTCCTCTATCGCCCCCTTGCATACCTAGAGTTTTAACCTCCACAGAATGCAAGACTGCATTATGGGTTTGTACAGAATGGTCATGCATTTGTAGAGTGCTGGCTGGACGTTAGTATCTGTGTTTGCCCCAGACAATTAAATTACTCTGCAACCAAATTATAGCACTGGACATCAACACAATTGAGCTTTTCTCTCTCCCTGTAGGTTAGTTAATACATTTATCATCTGTCCACTCGAGATTACGGTTTATCAATTTGGAAGTCAAGGCCCAGCAGCAGCTCTCCTTCCTGTGGAGACTGAAGAGAGTCCCCTCCCATCCTCACTACCTTCTACAGAGGGACAGTAATAATCATCCTGACCAGCTGTCTCACCGTTCGGCATAGGAAATGCACAGTCTCTGACCACAGGACCCTACAACGGATTGTCATAACCGCGGAAAAGATCCTCAGGGTCTCTCTAACCACCGTCAGCACCCACAAGTACAAAGCCGCCAGCATTGCAGATGACCTACTCCAAACCTCTCATAGACTCTTCACCTGCTACCATCTGGCAGAAGGTACCAGTGTCTGTGCCACCACCACCAGACTAACACCCTGCTGCCTTCTAATGTTCACGTGGGTTAGTCAAGTGCCTAACCTGAGGACACGAGACAGTTTACAGGACATTGTTGCTGTAGCTTTTGTGCACAACGTGTGTGTTTGCTGCTCTTTGTGTACTTTTCTATCTATTCACTGCCCTTTATTAGATGTTTTTTTTAGGAATTTTGACACTGCCTCGGATTCAGCATTCAAAGAATTGAATTTTTAGCTCAGTGTACGTCTTGTATATCAGAGTCACATAATAGTGTTAACGTGCTGTAGCTTGCCAAATGAAGACTGAACACATACTCAGAAAGAAAGAAAACACTGTTGAGGCTCTGCGTTAAAGCTTTAAACGCGGCTGTAAAACATTGTTACATAGTTTTAATGGTGACAATCATTACATTGTAAAAGGTTTATACATCAACTACATGGACACACCTCTTAATCCTTAAATTCAGGTGTTTTATTCAGTCCCATGCCCACAGGTGTAAAAAAAAATCAAGCCCAGAGCCATGCAGTCTGTCTTTATAAACATTTGTGCAAGTATGGGTTGTTCTAAAGAGCGCAGTGAATTCGAGTGGGCACTGTAATAAGTCACCACCGTTACAGCAAGTCAGCTGGTAAAATTTCTTCCCTTCTACATATTCCACAATCAACTGTGAATCGTTTTTTTAAGTGAAGTGAAAGTAAAAACGAATGTGACACACACATACACACATGCACACACACACTAGTGAATACTAGGGGGCAGTAAACATAATTGCCCAGAGCAGGGGGCAGCCCCTAACCACAGCACTTGGGGAGCAGTTGGGGATTGGGTGCCTTTCTCAAGGGCACTTCAGTCGTGTCTTGTTCGCTGCTGGAATGAAACCGGAACATTCGGTTCACAAGAGCGGTTCCCTAACCACAAGGCCATGGCTGCCCCCAAACTGGAATCTTTTTGGGAGCCACAGCAACTCAGCCATGGAGTGTCAGACCATTTAAAATTAAAAGGGATTGCTTAGGGCCATAGTGCGTTAAAGTCACCAACACTCTGCCCTCGTCTAGCGCTAAAGATAAGATTGTGAGCCAGGTCCTCTCGTCTGACCTCACAAATGCTCTTCTGGATAAATCGGCAAAAAATCCTACAGACACACTCCGAAATCAAATAGAAATGCTTTCCAGAAGAGAGGAAGTTGTTAAAGCTGCAAATTCGGGACCAACTCCATATTAATGCCTATGGATTTAAAATAGGGCATCATTAAAAAATCCTGTAGGTGTAATGTGTCTGAACACTTTTGTCCGTATAGTGTATTTCCTGTAGGCCTTATAAAATATGAGTTTAATTTGACTGTTTAACCTTTATGAATATGGAAGCTGGGTGATGGGTCATGCATCTTTTTTATGTCCGCTTGACAGTCATGTATATGTTCTCTTATCTGAAATTATAGGTACATGTCTGGTGATCGGCATTTGCTGATGTTCACTTAAATTAGTTCCTATTTAAAATATAAAACACTCGAGGACGTTCTGCTATAGTAAAATGATCAAATAATCCTTCGATTTATTCATCCTGTAGTCACTGGTGATCTGGAGGCCACCTCAGGGACCTATAAGCTATAAAACCCACACTAGATACTCAACACCAGTTGATTATTTCTGTAGAAAACCTTTTTATTCCTCTTATACCACAGATTACAATATTAATTATTATTATTGTATAACAATTATAAAATTATTTATGAACGGCAAGTAACTTTTTTTTTTAACAGTTGCCCTGGGCACCATGAACTAGCCTTGTGCCCGGAAGGTTGCTGGTTCTATCCCAGTTCAATGCTGATTCACTTCTCTTACATTTATTGCTTTGGACTGTCTGTGTAACTTGGATCATGTACAGAGGAAATTAACTAAAAATAAACGAAACTGAAACAACAAATGAAAACCAGAGGGGGAGAGGGGGAGGGAGGGATGCTAATGGTGCTAATGGTGACTATATAGCTTGAAAGAAGTGCTAATTAGCATGAAAGAAGACACAGGTGTGAGCAAACAAGGGCAATGTGGCTAGGTCATGTGATGAGCAAGGGCTGATGGGTAATGTAGTCCTGACAATTTGCAAGACACTTTTGCTCCTGAGAAACTAGAAAGTGCGAATTCATCTGTCCTGAAGGCTTGCCTGTGGTGGAAATCTTACTGAATACTACTAAACTCTGACACTGGAGACTCCTTCCATTAAGATTAAATAAATGTCTTCTCACAAAGTCGCAGTGGTTAAGACTTCTGATCAAAAGGTCCCGAGTTGGAATCCCCCCCACCAAGCGACCAGTGTTGGGCCCTTGAGCAAGGCCCTTAACTGCTCAGTTGTATAAATTAGACAAACGTAAGTCAATCTGGATAAGAGTGTCTGCCAAATGCTGTGAATGAACTGACCAATCAGTAATGAAATTTCAGCAGTGTTGTGGTATAGGACATTAAGCAAAAAAAAAAAAATAGTCATGTTATATCCAAAATAATCAGGCACAGGGGGGCTTGAGGTTAGGGTACAGGTCTTATCACCGGAAGGTTGCTAGTTTGATGTTTTCTATTGATAAAACATGACTGATTTGCCTTTGCATGGATGGGTTATATGTGGAGGTCACATTCCTCCATGCGCAAGCACAGTAGGCAAACAGTTCACTTTCTCTTCATTTTCACTTAAGGAAACATCCGTGGGACCAGAAGATCCCTGGGTTGATCCCTGCAACCGACAAGACTTGATAAAGCACCCTTGAGCAAGGCAGCTGACCCCTAAATGCTGCTCCCCGGGCACTGCGGATAGGGGCTGCCCACCGCCCTGGGTACATGTGCTCACTGCCCCCTAGTGTGTTTCACTACATAGTGATCAAAAGTGTACTTCACTTAAACTTTATTATTATTCTTTCTTGCTTATGCACCAAAACTCTGTCCTTACGCCCGGATTCTGAGTGCATAATCTGTCAAACGGATGAGCTATTTTTTTTCTCTGATGACATCCCGTCTTTTTATGCCACTGTTAGAATTTATAGAGGAAATAAGCATCTTCATTTAGCCGAAGCACTCCAGCTGTGACGCTCATGTCCTTTGTAGTGGAATCGTATAAGTCTATTGAAAACAGGCATTTTGATGACAGCACAGTGGCCTGGACACTTCAGTGAGGAACATTAAGTATCATTAGGAAACAGGATGCTTCTAGTAGCACTTATGAAAACTGAAGACTGAATATTCGTTCAGGGCCTTGGGGAGTTAAAGCAGTAGCGTAATAGCTTCTGTGTGTGTGAAAGCATATTGTGTTGGGCTGAGATGGGAGTTTGCATGACTCGGCACTCTTCGGCCAATCCTCTCTGATCCCTCTGAAAGGCTATGCACGAAAATGGATTTTCGGGATAGATTCAAAGAAATGCATGCTATTTCACTGAAGTTTGTAATGGTTTGTAAGGTTCGGATTTATCGCTTCATACAAATTCATGACCACGACCTCATCACTCACTCAGTTCATTCTTGAAGTATCTATCTATCTATCTATCTATCTATCTATCTATCTGATTTTATATGATCAGGTAGATTTTTCTTTTTTTATTTTGCATAATACAGTTTAATTATATGCTCAAGTCTCCTACAACCATGCACATAGAAGGTCTGGCTATTTTTTTAATTCGTATGTGTGTGTGTGCATGGATGCAATTTCCTGATCCAGATATAGTTCTTAAAATTTTTATCATAGTATAAAGATTCTGAACTCATCACAGACCTGAGCACTGACAATGAGGCATTTTTACATACAACAGCTGTGATAAATACTTGTTTCTGATTGCTCCGATTAACTCTCTATAACAGCAGCTTTGACAAGAGCTCAAATTAAAAGGATTGTCCACATCAGAGTGAAAGTGAACCACTGACCTACTGTGCTTGCACATACCGAGGACCTTCACTCTTGTTTGATTGTCTTGTGCAAGTCCCCTTCTCTCCAGTTACCATGTGGCCATCTTTTCTATAAGTGCAGGTGTTGCTACCTGAGAGGGTGTGGCTTGAACAGGAAGTAACGGTCTTTGACCAGACAACCAAGAAGAAGCTGAATGCAAACAATTCTTAATTTATCTTAGTAATTCTCATTTAGATTGAACTTTCTTACCTTCTGAGTGTTATATATATCCTTCTTTGTTTTCAATATTCTTAACTTATTCTTAACTTGGGTCAGACTCTTGAGCTTGGCCACCAAAGTGGTTATCAATAGGACAAAGAAATAACCACTACATTCACATTTAACCCACATATTTATGTATTAGTAAACTAATTGTTTGAAGCGGTGGGCAGCCATGTCTTGTCGGCTGTGGGGATTGATGGATGTGTCACAAAAAAAAATTCAGGCTTTGGATTTAAGACTAAAATGAAAACCCAATTAATAATAATAATAATAATAATAATAATAATAATAGTTACTATGGTGACACTTTCTGTAAGGACACATTTATTTAACATTCATGAAAAAAAAGTCTTCAGTGTCAAGGCTTTGAGATAGTGCTGCTATTTCTGGTTTCACTGTACCATGACAAGCTGATTTTTTTTACAGTTCAGTACCAAAGAAACTGGTACACCCGGCCAATACTTTGTAGGTTCTCTTACGGGGCATGGACGCCATGAGCTTTCAGAAATATTGGCTGCGTCCAAAATGGCATACTCCTATACTAGTTAGTATGCAAATCTAGTATGCGACACGATGTAGTGTGTCAGAATACCTAGTATGTAACAGGTAGTATGTGAAAGGTTCCCGGATTTCCTACTAGGTTGGGAGAGATTTTCTAGTTTGCTCCGCCAGCACACTATCCGTGCCTGACGTATCCCATAATGCACTGCGAGCAAACTGAGAGCCTGTTTTATTTGTAAATGAGACGGAGAGAGTTTATCAATATCAGTGTAGGCTGAGCTGAGGGAACGTTTTTAATTACAAACTAAATTTAATTAAACTAAATAATTGTGTGGGAACTTAACTGGTGTGACGTCTTGGGTCAAAGGTTGTTGGTAAGATGGCGGA
>JAOVVF010000017.1:4286343-4298241 GCA_028565595.1 Duopalatinus emarginatus | reverse complement strand
CCCTGGTACAATACACAGAAGTGGTACACTATTCCTGGTTCAGATGACCCTATGCAAAATACATAGGCTCCATAATACCATTGGGTTTGTTTAGCTTGCATTTTATGGTACATCTACAAACGTCTCTGACAGGTGAATGCTGTGTGTGCCTCTTTTTTTGACGAGTTACATTCTCATAAGTTTGGCCTCTACCAACAGGACAATGAACCACCACGCCAAATTATGGTTAGAGGAAGACTCAACGGAGAGTTAGCTGGGTTTTGCCATTCCTAAGATCCAACACAGAAATCCTACACTCTGAAATACAACAGATTTGTGGACTGTTCCGCAGGAATTATGGTGCTCATTGCCTGCAGCAATGGGGGGACCTACCAAGTATTAGATTGGTGTACCATTTTTCTCACGCTTCAGTGTGTGTCTGTGTGTTATTAATTTCCCCTGCCTTGCTCTTTCTTTATATATGTAGAGAGAGAGAGAGAGAGAGAGGAAAAAATGGAACAAATTGGCCAAAGCGATTGTTCATCTGTTATCTCGCTCAAGCTTATGGCTTAGAACTTTATGGAAATTATTAATGAGGAGCAGAGAAATGTTACGAGGTCCTCTTTACCAAGCACTTTCTTCACTATTTTTCGCACCGGTCTCTCTTTTCAGCTATTGTCTCTCATTCCCTCTCTCCCCGGGCCTCAGAATGCGGTGCGGTTGTCAGTGTCGTTTATCGTCTGTGTTCTACCACCTCATAAAACATGCAGGAGCAGCTGGGCTTCAGCCCTCTCTCGCTATCTCTATCTCTTTTTTTCCCCCCGCATTCGTCTCTCTTCTCTCTCTCGCCCTCCTTCCAGGCTTCTCATGTTGGGCTTGATTTTCTGATCTCCCAGAATTACGTGTCAATCAAACCAAGGCCTAGTTGTGACATGGACATTCTTAATGCTGATTTTAATGTCATATTGATTAATTAAATGAGGCTCCAAAGGACTCCTTAAGACTTGATTGAGTGTAAATGAAGTTGTCTTTGTACAGCAAGTCTCTCTCTCTCTCTCCCGCTCTCTCTCTCTCTCTCTCTCTCTCTCTGTCTCTGTCTCTGTCTCTCTCTTATTTAATTTCCCCGGTCTGCTCCATTTGTATAGTACGTTCCATGTGAGGCTCATTAATAATCATAGAAAATACATGCGCATGCATACATTTAAAGCGATGCAGTCAAAAGCACGGATTACGCTGTTATTTAACGTGACAGACGTGGTGTCTCCCTCATTATCAGACGTCATTAGGAGCATAATGCTGTAATCCTCTGCTGCTGGGGAAAGGGGGGTGGGGGGGTGCAACAACCAGCTTGAGAAGCCCATCGCTTTAGACAATACATTTTTTTTTTCCTCCTGAAATTTTCAGGGATTACCAATTCGACATGCTCCTTTTGTATTCTCTTGTGTCTGTGCCCTTCACCCTGTCTAGAAAGGATGGTGGTAGTAAAGAGCTAGCTGTGGCAGACCTGCTGGAAATCTCTCTCTCTCTCTCTCTCTCTCTCTCTCTCTCTCTCTCTCTGCCATTCTCTGCTTACCTCTTTGTGATTTTATCTCTAACATGACACTTTGTTTTTGGTCTCTTTTTCTGTCTCCCTGCTTGACCACACTGACTTAATGTAACACAATTTACAAATGTACTCGAGTCATACATCTGTCAGTCCGAGTCTACGTCATGCCTGATGCACTACAAGGCTTGAGATTGGCTTTGGTCTGTACAAAACCTCTACAGCCTTTACATTTACATCTCAGACGTCAAAACACTTTTTTTCTCTTTCCCCATTCAGCCTCTTTGTTGTAGTTACTACTCAAAGAAAAACTTCTCAAATGCTGTATAAGAACCTCGATGACACTCAAGTCTACAACATTTCCTTGAAATGAACAGAACAAAGGACGTTTATTTTTATATGAGAGACTATGTATGTCAGGGGGACCCCTGAGGCAGTTGCTTGCAAATGAGACGTCTTGAGGAATTGTGCACAATGTCATGAGAGTGACTCGTTTATTTTCTCTAATTGACCCACATGCATTTAATAATAGTTTATCAAATAATGAAGATTAAGGACTTTTCAAATGCCTTGAAGTGTCCATTTTTCCATTAGAGTTTTGAAATTAGTATAATAATTGTGCGGTTATGTAAAAATGAACGCAGCGTTGAACCCACATTCTGAGTGTGATGAATCGCTCGCCCAGGCTGGACACAAATGTGGGTTTTAATGCACATCTCTTTAAAAATCTAACAAAAACAAAAAAGTCCAAAAACACACCAAATTCAGAAATCAAGGTCAAGTGAGTGATATACAAACAGGAGACAGAGATGATGTAAGACAGAGATCAGAGTCAAAAGAACAGGCAGAAAGTAAAAAAAAAAAAAACACACACACACAAAACAGAGGAAAATACAGTTTAATACAGGCAGCATGATGTCCGAATACTTCACAAAGACTGAAATGACACAAAGTTCTTTAACCCTTATGTTGTGTTTGGGTCAAATTTGACTCCTTATCCTCAGTTATTTTAACACAACAACAGACATTTTTATCATTCTGAATGTCTCTAATAAAAAAGTGACATTTTTGGTCTTATGGCCTGATGGTTATGACCTGATAGAATACTGGCTGTTGAATCCATCACATAAAAGGTGACACACACACACACACACACACACACACACACACAAAGAGAGAGAGATAGAAAGAGAGAGAGAGAGACCTACACCAAACACAAACTAATTATTCTTATAACTTATTATTAGAATATTGATACACACGCAAAGACACAATATCATTTTTCAGTGTTCAGTTTATGGTTCACACACATACATACACACACACACATGCACACACAATTGGTTTTCAGCATTCAATTTTCAGCTATTCTAAGGTTGGTTTTATGGAAAAAAAAAGGACATTTTGCCTTTTTTCTATCTAACAGCACAGTTGTCACTATAGATAATAATGTTAAGTGGAAAATACAAACACAAGAAATTTTTGGTCACTCTGATATAAGTCTGTTAGACTGTTGTATAGTTCTTCACTCTAGGAAATTCACTATTAAATTTAACTAGTAAATTTAAACAGTTGTTTTAATTGAAAACGAGTGGTTTATTGTGAGATGTAAAGTGTATAAATGATAAAATTGAATACAGTGTTTACATGGATTTAAATATATACTAAGTTAGCTATGAGGTGAGAAACAACACTGAATGTTAACTAGTATTTTGGAGTATTTTCAGGCTGATTAAAATCGCTAACACTAAAGATGTTGGCAGCACAACACAACATGAGGGTTAAATAGACAAACATAGGCAGGGTAAACCTGAAAACAGATGAAAGTAATCAGCTCAATCTGTAACATAAAACGGGTGGGAAGAATATTTTATGTTTATATCTTATGTATGGATTCTGGGAGTTGAAGAGGCTGTAGGCTCTTGGAAGATGTCCGCAATTGGCTAATGTCACTGTGATTGATATAGAAGAGAGAGTAGGCCACCCATACAACCTGAAAACATGGCTACTTTTACTGTCTTGGACTTTTGGCCACAGACGGCTGTGGCATCATCAGGATTCCATCTCCCAATCTCTGTATAATAGGGGGAACAGTTTTCTGTTCTCCCCTCGGGAGATTTATTTATTTATTTATTTATTTATTTATTTATTTATTTGCTGAAGAAAAAGATATAATCATTGATGCGATAATTAGGAGGCATTTATGAGGATTCTTATTTGTCAGCACTTTGTAGCAGAAAAGTTTCTCAGCATGGGAAAGTCTTTAGGACATTTTTATGGTTTCACGGCACAATGACAAGCTCCATTTTTTTCACCTCATTAACCTCAAAGAGAGATGCTGGAGAGGGAAGGACTATTTATCTGTGCTGTAACATAATTGATAACAGAAACGAACCTAAACAACTTATTCACTGATTTGTATGATGGATGCGCTACAAAATCTAACAATATATATATATTTTAAAGCATGTTTTTAAAACAATTATAACATAAATGTGATGTTTTGAGTGTGTAGACATTCGCAGAGGCAGGAGTGGACACAAATGCAGGTTTCTATTCAAATAATTATTCTTCAAGAAACACATCTTATATAACATAGTCAATATAACAGACTCAGGCTGGGCAACACCGGGTTGTCAAGGGCTAGGCTAGGGGCAAGAACCAGAACAAGGCATTAAGTCAGAAACCGGGACTACAAAGTATACAGAACGGCTTGGTACAGGGTCACACAGGAAATCAAATACTTCACAATGGAGAAAACAACAAGCAGGGTTTAAATAGGCAAACAGAAACAGGGTTAACACAAAACAGGTGAACATAATCAAGAACAAACACAAAAACGAAAACAAAAATGGGTGGGAAACGAGCTGGACTGGGCATGGACATATTGTTTGGACGTAAGATTCAGGAAGCTGGTGTTTTTTTCCCATTTCCTGAATATTCATGAAGATTTTTTGTAATCCAGGTTTTTGTAAACATTGTAAAAAGCTGTAATTATTATTATTATTATTATTATTATTATTTTATTATTATTATTATTATTATTATTATTATTATTATTATTATTATTATTATTTTATTATTATTATTATTTTTACCTAATAATTGAACTTAACTATCTTTAACAATCATAACATTTTCCTAGACATTAAATGCTGGCGTGAGTCAAATATAACTATATATTTTTTTTGCCAATATTTATTAGACATATCTATAAAACTTTGCACTCAGCCACAAATGTCGCCTGAGCTCCTCTAAATATTGTAATATTATATTTACTTTTATTACTGCTTTACTTCAGAATAAAAGTCCCATGTTTTTAGTTGTCACACACTGACATTTAAGAACATACACATTTCTAAAAAAAAAAAAAAAAGGATTTTAATTGAATTTAACAACTTTAAAACGGTTAGATTTTGGTTTACATTTGGTTTATTTGAAACGTTTTAAATCTAAAATCATCCCATGGTATTTTATTTATTATTAAAACATCATTTATTTATCTATTTATTTTGTTGTATGTGCATGTCATGTCAGTGACCTACAAATATAACATGGTTTTTGGTTAGTGTCATTTGGTTTAAGGAAAATTGACCTAATAATTGTAATGTGGAAAACATTGGAGAACTGTTCCATTTTAATTGTTTTAAGGTTTCCTTAACCATTGCAATACAAGAAACATTTGGAAAAATGATTAAATTAAAACATTCCAAGACTTACTTCTGTAAAAGGTGAGGTTCTGACCACAGAAGAACCACAGACTAACGATAGCTAGATCGTTTGCTAGAAACAGCAGCACAGAAGGATCGTATAGATCCCGGATGAGCCGAATATTTTATTCTTACTTTATTGTTGTTTCTCTGTCTATCATCTGGTTTGTATATTGCAAAACCGTATATTGGTTTTTCAGCCACCTTAAGCCAGATGTTTTAATCGTCCTTTGTTTATTTCCATGCACCTGTCTTAAGAGCAGCAACAGCAACTACGCTATTGAAAGATAATCAGAAAATTTGCTCAAAACATTTTTAAATTAATAAGTAACAACAATAGGACAGTAAATACAATTTGAGGCAATGTAATTAGTATTTCTATAAATGTTTTGATAAATCTACTTCGCTGATAATGTCATGGTTTCCACACTGAGACTGAGTGCTTTGTTCTTCAGGCTAATTAAAACTGAGAGATACAGTATAAGACAGTATAAGGCATGCATTTTGTTGTATTTATATCTTGTAGATAAACCACAGACAGACATATTTCAAGCTTATCATCATGAACTGAGTCCCCTATTTCCAAGAAAATGCAAATGATGTCTCTGAGTTTTACTGGGTATAAAGAGGAACAGTGGGAAAATAGTGCAAATTGCATCTGTCAGTCTTATTTTTATTTTTTTTTCCTTTTTCCTGTCCATGCCTAATAAAGTGTCTCTTTATATGTAGCTAGTGAACTTTATTGTCAATCAGACCACGCAATTAGTGCAAGTAATTACACAGAGGATTGAAATTGTGTTTCCCCTCACTCCAAATGTGCAATAATACAAAACAAATAAACAAAACTTGTAATAGACCGACAATGAGTATAAACATCAAGAAAAAAAAATCAAAAAAAATTATTCACAGTTTGCGAGAATCTGAGTCAGAATTAAGGTCAACTATTAAGGTTGAAGGGTGCAATTGTAAAGTGTAAAGTGCAGAGTAGCAATATGTGGATACATATGTACGTAAACATGTATGTTATCTACATGTATGATCTAAGGGTGTCTTTGTCCCCGGACTTGAAGGCAGGATTCCATGCTCTCAGGAGTTCATATATGCATCAGTGTGTGTGTGTGTGTGTGTGTGTGTATGTATAAAGGTATATACATGCATGTGTGTGTGTATACATTTACATTTGTTGGATTCTCTGCAGCCTCGATTACAGCATTATGCACTCACAGTGGTATTCTTTCAGCACCCTTATGCAGCATCACAACATTTATTTCTGTCCAGAGTTGCAGTCACCTTTGGCTGAGATGTTGTTGATATTCTTCTCCAGCACAGACCTTGAATCTTGGCACTGTGGTCCATTAAAAAGTCTTCCCGACCGAAATATCTACTGATGTTATACCCTGCTCATTTAGTACATTCAGGTTAAAGCAACCCCAGATCATAACCCTGCAGAATCCCGACACTGCACAGAGATGGATAAATAGAACAGGCAGTACTGATTCTGGACTGTTTTGGAAAGTGGCTCATAATCTTAGGTTTGCTTTGACACAGAAGAATGCTTGAACATTTTCAAGCACTTAAGTTTCCAAAATAGCAGCCATTTGCTATAAAAAAAAAAAAAGAAAAAAAAAAGGAAATAAAATCCTGTGGCATTGACACAGAAGCAGGGTAAATTCACCTCATGAATGTCCTTATTCTTTCCCTGTACTTGCAAAGAGGAGGCATTTTCATACATGAACATTTTTAGCCACACAGTCCAGCAGTAGACGTGCAGTTTCACAATGCACTTGTAAAAGCACAAGCACAGCCACAAAGGTCAGTTAATCTTCTCCTCTGCTGACCATAATAACTGTTTTACCACCAGCTTGAAGCAGGAAATGACATGACACATTGAAGCAAATTGTTTGGCATGTAGTGCAGGATACTTGTAGAGATAGATAGACAGACAGACAGACAGACAGACAGATAGATTATAATTAAATATAATGTAAATGTAAATATGAGGCTTTGCTAGGGTTGCAGTCATTCTAGTTTAATGAGAATTGGCCTGTCTTATGGTCAGAAAGCAGTATAGTTGGCCAAGGAAGGAACTGAATCCTTCCATTTTTATCCTCGATTCTTCCTCTTAAATTAGCTAGACCTTGAGCACTCCCTTAAGTGCTGTAGCGCTGACTTCAGGAAAATCCTCACTTCCCTCTCACCTACTCCCAGCCTCATTTACTGTGTCTTTCCCCCATTTTCGACAACCTAAACGCAAGGTCTGTCTGCATATTGGTCAGCTATAATATCATAATGAAAGATGGTAGTGGCAACGGAAACGAGGGCTTAACGAAATCCCCACTGAACACAGCAGTTTTTGCAGACGGTAAATATGGATGCCTGTCTTAACGCCGATACAGGCCGCGCGCTGAGCGAGACGTTAGAGCTTGTTATAGCAGCTTTTGTGCTTCACGCAAATAGATGTACGACTCAATCAATTCAAAGTGGACATTGACATATGGAGAGTTTGCAGCAGTGAGCTAGGATGAACTAATGAGCAGCATTTTGGTGGCGAGTTGGAGATATAATTACTGCATTCCACCTCTGTTGCTCAATGAGCCTTGTCTCTCTCGGGAGTAGCCATTTCCAGCAGGTAATGGGCAGCAAGGCCAGGGCTAGCTAATCAAATTGTCCTCACAATGCCAGATTTTTGCTTTCCTGATTGCTTTGAAAGACATAAAGAGCTGACCTGCGGATCTGAGCCTCTTTTTTTTTTGCTCCCTTTGTGCAAGCGAACAGCAAATTTAAAAGCAAAATGCTCTCCCCAGGCACACTGTTTGTCCTGAAGCCTTCTCCAGCGTTTGATTTATGTGGGGCTGTTGAAAGAGGAAAGCATAATAAAATTCTCAGAAGCGGCGAAGTTTTCAGCCGGAAAAAGTCGATGTGTGTCGCATAAAATGCATACATAACTGGTCCATCATTGCCTCAGCATGTAGTAACATGACTAATGGGATGTGGGCAGAATAGAATAGGAAGTCAGTATAGCACTGAAATGTTTTTTTTTTTTCCATCCGGAAGAAATTCTCCAGTGCTTTTTATACCGAGCACTTCAATATATAAAAAAAAAAAACTGAAATAAAATAAACATAAGTGGACGGGAGATGGACCACAGGGTTCATACTCGAAGGTGAGTTATAACTGTTCCAGACAGTTGCATGGGATTTGTGTATATATGGTGAAATTCGCTCTCAGGTACGATTACGACATCACACAGAAGCCTGTGTTTCTATAAAGTCCATTTCTGACAGTTCAACCTAACCACACAAGGTCATGTGATAATTTATACATAAGTACTGCATGGTAAGAATGCTATCCAAGGCCAGTTTTAAATACAGAAATATGGCATAAATAATTAACTTTTTTTACCTTATAGAGGACACTGAAGGAGACAGGATCATAGCAGGCATGTGGCTTTAAAGAAGAGGAGACTGAATGAACAAAAGTGTCTTTTTATTAAATGTAGATGATATTAGAGACTTATGATAAAATAGGCTATTTCCATGCATGCGTTACACTTGCCCTCCTTCCATCAGGATATTCTCTCTCATATCATAAGACAGCTATCACTCACAGTAGGTCGACCGCATCTTTTTGTACTGCTGACGGCACAACATTAGGGGACAGAGAAAGCCCCTCAGAGGTAAACGCTTCCACACGCTTCAGCATACAGGAGTGACAGCTCTTCTGTTGTGCCACTGGGGAACCACCACTCTCAGAATTTCAATTAAGATTCTAAAATAATAATAATAATAATAATAATAATTATAATAATAATTTTAATAATAATAATAATAATAATAATAATAATAATAATAATAATAATAATGCATTTATTATTATTAATGGCTCAATTAGTGCCCACTGTGCTTGTACATATATTTGACCTCCACATTTAACCCATCACTCACACTAACAAACACGTACACTAGGGGCAGTAAACACACTTGCCCGGAGCAGCTAAGGGCATTTCATCTGTGTCTTCTAGGTATGGGGACTCAAAACAATCCTTCCAGTCACAAGGCTGGTGATTCCTGTTTAAGGGTGCGGTTCTCTAGCACTATTATTATTATTATTATTATTATTATTATTATTATTATTATTATTATTATTATTATCGTTGCTGTTGTTGTTGTTGTTATTTTGATGTTAAATAATATTAATAATAATTTTAATAATAATTAATAATAATAAAATTAAATATCCACACTACAAATATAATATCTTAAAATAAATAAATAAACAGATATTGATGATGATGATGATGATTTCTATTATTATTATTATTATTATTATCGTTATTATTATTGTTGTTGTTGTTTTGTTGTTGTTAGACAATTATATTAAATAATACAATCATATTAAATATCCACAGTAAAAATGTAATTAAAAATATTATAATATTATCAAATGAATAGATAGTATAACGTCTTAAAATAAATAAATAAACATATGTTGTTGATGATGATCAGATGATGACGATCATTTCTATTATTATTATTATTATTATTATTATTATTATTGTTGTTGTTGTTGTTGTTTCACAATTATATTAAAATCTAAAATCATATTAAGTATCCAGTAAAAATTTAAATGTTTTAAAATAAATGTATAATAAATAAATCTGTGTTCATGGTGAGTGCTTAAAGGTGGTATAAAAATCCCACATCAGGCAACCTTGGAGAGACATGACCGACATTACAATCATCTTAATTGAAAGCCCAGAAAATTTCCTGAATAACACTTGAACATTCTATTAACATACATTTTGGACTGTTAAGCTCTTCAAATGCCAAACAAATGACAAATGCTGCAAATGATGCCCCACTTATGTCCTTGAAGACAAAGCTGTTGTGCTGAAATAATGAGCATGCTTGTCTGCATCATTACAATAGTAAGAGTTTCTTCAAGCTTTTCACCAGAGCAACATTTCCCAGTCATTAAAGGTTATCTGTGCATGACCAGGCCTGCACGGCAAGTCTGTTAAAACATCCCAGTAGATTGTTTGCTTCGTCACTGATAATCTATCAATATTACAAATCTTCAATCCCTTTTTTCCTCCATTATCAAGAGCATGTGGTGATCAGCCAATCCATTCTGCAGTGACCTTTTGAGCAGGCATGATAACATGAGGGAATGGCTTCTACTTCTGCATGAGATTGCCTCCTAATCCCTGTGGAAATGATTCTTATTATCACCATTTTCTCCTTCTGTGGAGCTATGGATTCTTCTTCTGCAAACTCTTGAATAAGATCTTAAAACACAGAAAAGTGTAATTGCTGTTCATTGCTTCAGGTGGATTGCAGACAAAAGGTTGGCAGATTGACATCATCATTAAAATCTATGCTAATCAAGTGACCCAGCAAATACAACAACAAACACTAGTCTATGGTCTTCCGATGGTTAGTTTTCTGATGAACCTTCTGTCAATGAGAAGCAAGTGTTCATCAGTGAACTGTTGTATTGCAATAAGTGGAACCAATACAACCAAACTGGAATGTTTTCCAAAGGTTCTTCAAAGGTTCCTTTACAAACATTAGTAATACATTCCATAAACCATTAATTCCATAAATGTTATATAAAAATACCAGGCAAACCACATGTAAAGAACCACATAAACCGTCAAAGGAATATTAATGTAACTAAAGAATGTATACTGAACAAAAATATACATGCAAAACTTTTGTTTTTGCTCCCATTTTTCATCAGATGAACTCAAAGATCTAAGACTTTGTGTAAGTTTTGAAGGAGCATGCAATTGGCATGTCCACCAGACGGCCTTAATGTGAATGTCAACGTTGTGACGTCATGGTATGGGCAGGCATAATGGATAATGAACACAAGTGCATTTTATTGATGCCATTTTGAATGCACATTGTGGCCTGATAATCTATCCTATAATTCTCCTGGTCATTTCTGCATTCCTCCTTCAAACTTCTGACCTCTGTGGCATCGTGCTGTGATACAACTGCACATTTTAGAGTGGCCTTTTATTGTGGCCAGCCTGAGACACACCTGTTCAATAATCACGCTGTCAAATCTGCATCTATATGCTACTATATGCTACACCTGTAAGGTGGGTGGATTTTCTCAGCAAAGGAGAAGTGCTCACTAACACAGATTTAGACAAATTTGTAAACAATATTTGATAGAAATAGAGCAAAAACAAAAGTGTGGTGTTTATATTTTTGTTCAGTATAATTCTGGGAACTAAAACATTTTAGCTGGGTATTGATGTATTTTATCATACTGAGAGTTTGATGCATGGAAGGGACATGGATTTGCCCATCTCACTATGAGTGCAGGAGTTTCAGGATCAGTCCATGAAGACATTTTCCATAATGTTCACCCAGCTGAGCACTCAGGTGCTTGTTCAGTCCCTTGTTATTTTGAGACTGGACTACCTCAACACCCTCTTCGCCAGGACTGCCTCTGAGCACCATTCAACCTCCACAACTAATCTAGAATGCAGTGCTTGTTTTTGGTCTTCCTAATTTATCTCACACCATCCCACTGCTGTACTCCATCCACTGGCTTTCTGTAGCTGCCCACATCAGATGTTCAGAAGCATTATTTTACAGCAGTTATCACACACTGTACTGCACAACATTCACTCCAATCATCTGGCGGCCC
>JAOVVF010000017.1:4243947-4254525 GCA_028565595.1 Duopalatinus emarginatus | reverse complement strand
GCCCTAATATATATATATATATATATATATATATATATATATATATATATACATAAAAGTATAAATTAGTCCTAGAGTTCAGTTCAAGTCTCTAAATGGTTAACTGTTGATGTATATGTATTTTAAAGAGCGAACAGAAACTCTTATGAAAGAAATGGACTTACCCTAAAGGTTTTTCCTGACTGTTTTGCCTAGACAGCATTCTGAGGAAAAACTTCTCTGATCTCCAGCACAATATTTTTGTCCTTATCACAGTTTAAACAGCTGCTGGTTTATCAGCTCACACAAAGTTGTATATGTTCAATAATAATGTTTCCTATTAAACTTATCTGTTTAATTATTTCTTCCTTTTTAATATTTGATGAATTATATTTTGGGGTGTGCGTGTAAAAGTTTCTTTTTTTGTTTGGCACAAAGTCTTACTTACTTACTTACTCTTTGTTATTCACACATACTACCACTTGTTAAGAACGTTAATGCATCATATATTCAAAAAATATTGAAATATAATTAATTTTCAGAATTAAGTAGCCAACACTTCAGCTTAAATAATGCCAGCGATGTTAATTTATGCACAATTACATGCAGTGGGTAAAAATTATGCTATTATGTGCAAGACGGCTTCGACTTTATTGCCCACACATTTTACACTTTGTTTTCTCTGTGGTCTGCATCCAAACCCAATAAACTCCATTACATAAGTCATAAGCAGTGTGGGATTTCTGTATAGGGCGTTAAATACAGTGTTGGGTTCACGCCATGCTCACAGGAGGTAAAACAAGTGCTCCCTCATCTGTAAACCGGGTTGCAAATGAGATATTAGTGTTTTCACTAGGGATAACACTCTCCACTCTCTACAAGAACCACTCAGCGAGAGAGCAGTGATGAGTATATGAGATGCCCTGTGGGCTATTAATCTGAATTTTTATTCTAGATAACGAGGAACTGGAGTGTCCACTTGTCTCTGCAGTATTCTCATGTCAACGCAGCTCATCTATCAACTAGAACCATCATATCAGTACATATGGAATAGTTCATTTTTAATTTAGAATAATTTAACGGGATTAATTTTAAAAGACAGAAAATTAAAATGCAGTCCGAAGATATTGATTGAAATACATGGTACATGGTAATGAATGGGAGATACAGAGCTAGAGCAAGAGATGTACAGTACATCCAGTGTGGAGCTGTCCTTGGGGGAAACTGAAGTCCTGAAGATGTCAGTGGAAAATGGTGAAATGGGTTTAATGGATCAGGTGGAGAAATGCTGACTTGTGCATATAAAAGAACAGAGAGATAAAGAAGCTCTGGAGAAATTTCTCCTGGAGTTGCCTGGGAGTCGTCATGCCAAGTTATAACAGTTATTTCCAAATATGCAACTTTAGGATTAAAGAGCATGGACAGCGCTTTTCCTTGAATGATAAAAAAACTCAGTAATATTATCATAATTTCACTTGTTTCACCTTAATTGGAAATTAGTGCATTCTCCATACAGCAGATAGAGACGACAGAGCAAAAGTATTTTGGGGCCATTCAGTAATTACTTTGCAAAAATGTGCACTGAAGTACAAGAAAAAATGGTACAGACTGTAAAAATGGTACAGATTGGTGGTGCATTCATAATGGCATGGGGTTTGTATAGCTGGCATTCCATTAGGCCACTGGTACACCTATAAACGTCTCTGATAGGTGAACACTGTGTGTGTCACTCCTTTCTGATGAGTTACACCCATTCATGTCCTGCATTCATTCTGATAGGTTCGGCCTCTTCCAACAGGACAATGCACCACCACCACACGTCTAGAGATGCTAAATTATGGTTAGAGGAACACTCATCTGAGTTTGGGGTTTTGCCAAATCACAAGATCTCAATGTTATGCAACACATCTGGGATGCCATGAAACTTGCTGTGAAACACAGAATTCCTACACCTTGGAATGCAACAGAATTTTGGACCCTTCCTCAGGAAGTGAGGCGTTGCCTACAGAATATTTCCATAAGCTCAAGGAGTCATGAGCCATGGAAGACCTTCTAGGTATTACACGGGTATACTGTTTTACTTCAGTGCAGTTCAGGCCAGCCGTGGCCTAGTGGTTAGGGAACCAGTCTCGTGACCGCACCCTAACTCCCCCAACTGCTCCCCGGGCACTGTGGTTTGGGGCTGCCCTCTGCTCCAGGCAAGAGTGTACACTGCCCCTTAGTGTTCACTGGTGTGTGTGTGTGTGTGCTTCACTGCCTGGATAAGTTAAATGTGGAGGTCACATTCTTCTGTGTGCAAGCACAGTAGGCAAATAGTTCACTTTCTTCTTTCATATAAATGGTTCATGCTCACAAAATATGTTAACATTTTATAGTTTTTGATGTGTAGTAGATAGCGTACTTATACTATAGAGCACCGGGTTTTCATTTTAGAGTTTATTTTACATTTACATTTACAGCATTTAGCAGGTGGACTTATCCAGACCGACCTACAAAAGTGTTTAGTCGATTTCTTGGAGTATCTGAAGCTAGTGAAGGTAGATCAGGACTCAAAAACTCAAACCAGAATCCTACTATAGACATAGCCATGTAAAACTTGTAAAACCTCTTTAAAAAGTCAAGGTCCAGATTATAATGCTTCTGATGTTATACTGTATGTAACTTATTTACAGAACATAACTCATCTCAGATTATATCAGAATTTCAGGTTCAGTTCATGTGGACTCATGTTATTAAACCATGTTGTTAAAACCAAACTGTACTAATTACACTGGTTTCTCTTAAGGTTTCTTTCTCGTGGCATCTCAGGGAGTTACTTTCCACTGTCACTTGTTTATCAAGGATGAATTTTTTTTTTATTGTATAGTCCAGATCCTATATTTCTGTAAAGCTGCGTTGGAACAATGTCGATTGTTAAAAGCACTATACAAAAAAAATGTAACTGAAAATTGAATTGAATTACTTAAAAACATAATAATGTAGCAAAGTCATTCTTAAAATAACAAGATGAGCTGTATGTCTATAAGTTTAAAAAATGTGAGTGTCACTCAGAATGACAGTACCTAAAATAATAGTACTCCAAACACTGTTCCTGTCACCACAATGCACAGTAACTGATGGACATCAGTGTCCCTGTCAGATAACTGTGAACAATCACACTAATGAATAACATGTTAAACTCATCAAAAGAGCCTACAAGGAAATGAGCTTGAACCATGCAGTACCACCTGGATCCAACTGAGCTTCGCCTCCATCCTGCTTTCAGGAAGCTGAAAGGACTGTGCTGATTAGGGGCTCACTTCTCTGCTGTCAGCTTTCTGTGTTTTTATTTATTTATTTCTTTTTTCCTTTCTCATCTCCTGCCTGGGAGTCTCTCTTGTATACCCAGCCATTCCCTTTCCTTGCTCTCTCTCCCCTCCATCACTCGTCCAGTCTTGTTATACAGAGCCCCATATTAGTCCAGCTTGTCCCTCCTCAGAGGCCTGCAGGCCTGTCAGCTCCAAACTTTAGTTAATCACTCAGTGAGCTCGGGCCTCCCTGGGCCAGCCGCTCAGGCCCCGGACTCGGAAAAGAGTGACGGGAGAAATCCAAACGCAACACCGGGGCCTCGTTAACACAGCAGGTATTTAAGGAAACAATCTGTTTCATATCAAAGGATAATTTGTCTTTGCGCTCGAAGCCTGCGGCTCTTCTGAGGAATAGCTGTGCATTGTTAGCTCGTAAAATTCACACCAGCAGCATCGGGAGGATGAAGGCGGCTGCTGTTCCTGCCATCAATTCAGCAGTTAATATTTTTTATGTCACAAGCTGTATAATTAAGCAATATCACATGACGAGGAAGGCTGTACCGAATATCCTCATGACTGTGATTCGTTCTGTAGATCGTACTGATATTTAGAATTCTGCTTTTATGCAACAGTTCTACAAGCAGGCTTTATTAATTAGCAGCAATAAGCGGCAACCGATTAGGACTTGTTTGTTTACTTAATCATTTATTTTGCTCTGCCAACAAGAACAGTTCCCCAAAAGGACTAGGACTGGACTGTTGCCAAGCAACACAAGCATTTTCCTGCACACCAGCTCGCTACTTTGTGTAGTAATAATAAATGTAATATATTAAACATTATAAATCAAGCTTGAACGTTATTTGTAAAGCTATGTTTACCTTTGCAGTGCAATTAATGAAATTATAAAACACAGCTGTAAAGCAGAGTGACATATGTATAATTGACAGTCCTAGTGCTGTTATACACTGAAGCACCAGAAAATCTGCTGCAGACAGTGAATAAAAAACTGGTGGTGGCTCTATAACAATATAAGGTTTGTTTAGCAGTCATTCCATGGGACCCCTGGTACATCTACAAACGTCTCTGACAAATTAATACAGTGTGTGTCTCTTTTCTGATGAGTTACACACACCTGTGTCCTGTATTCATTAATATGCCTCCTCCGACAGAAAGATGAACCACCACACACATCTAAAAATGTCAAATTATGGTTACATGGACCTGCCATTATACTGATGATTATTAAGGCTGTTTCATAAAAATCTAATAAAAAAATTACAAATCACTTTTTTTGTGCAATTGCTATAACTATTCTAAATATAATCTTATCTGCTTTGTTGTTTAGTCAAATGCTTGGATAGCTACTGCTAATGCTGCTGAGGTTTTAGCTTGCTAGGTTCCTTGGTTAGCTAACTAGCTAGTTTATATGACTTCAGACAAGCTTGTGACTGGAACGTTGCCGGTTTAAATCCACAACTGACATGACACGATTGAAGTGCCCCTGAGCAAGGCACCTAACCCCAAACTGCTCCCCAGGGGACACGGACTGGGTTGCTGAGCTGTCTGGTAAGTGTGATCACAGCCCCTGATATGTGTGCTTACTAATTTGTGTATGTGTGTTTCATCGTACAATTGGGTTAAATGTAGAGGTTAAATTTCTCTGTGTGCAAGCACATTGGTCAATGAGTGGTTCCCTTTACTTCACTTGAATATACAGTATTAATACTATTTGAATTTGCTTGTTCAGTAAAAATGTCCCTAAGTGTGTTTTGGGTTAGATGTGGGCTAGTTTGGACAGCTAGTGTTTGGATTGGAATGACACAATATGCTATATTTTTAAATTTTATTTTCTTAAATATAACTGTTACGTGGGAGGATGGTTAGATAAGACCCAAGTGCTGGAAGATACTGTATGTCTGTGAGCCTGGTAAGTGGTGTCGTGGGGAAAAAGGAAAATAAACGACAAACTAAGAAGCATTGCACTCTAGCGGGTCTCAATCATATGTAATAAAAATAGCACCAAGCAAAGCAAGTAGCAGGTCCTGGGGGAAAAGGGCTTCCGCTTACTCAACTCCCATAAACAAACCGGGAAACACGCAGTATAGACACCGCGACTTACACACACACACACACACACACACACACACACACACACACACACACACACAAGGTGATGCTGAATTAAATATCACTGATAGTGTAATGTTTTAAATATGAGTCTCCCAGGCCACAGACCCAAGAGATTTCATCTCTCCAAGTCATCTAAATGTCTTTTAATATAAAGAGCCTCAGGGAAATCATACAGTGAACTTCTTGATAAATAACACGAGTCTGCATCGTAAAGGAGCTATGCCCCTAATATTATCTCAAGGATGGCCCCTACCACTAACCCACTATGAGGTCTGATGTTACCCAACCTTTCCCTGGCTTCCTCATACATGAAACGCTACAAATGCCAGAAACGTGTGATGTGGAAGCTTGCTGCTGAGAGAGCTTAAATAAGAATTTACCAACCATTGCATAATATTTTATCCTTTGTGAAAGTACTCTAAAGTACTGTAACCAGAATATGTATTTTGTTACTTTCCATTCCTCTACATAACACTGCTCTTTTTCGCCTGCTAGCATTGAAACACCAGATAAGATTGGGCAGCATAACAAGACTGTGTGCTTGCGTTACAAAATAAAATACACACAATATGTTTCAAATGCAGGGAATAGGGAGAAACGGCAGGAGGAAAGACATAATACTGTTATCTCAAGTAAAACAGAATTTGTTTTAAAGTTCAATTTTGCTTTGAAAGCTGTACACTACTTATCCTCAGTCACTACCACTACAATACCACTATGCATTAATAAAAAAAGCAGAAGGAAAGGCACAACCATCTTTTTTTTTTTTTTTTTAGACAGAGATTTAACCTCAGCAGCAGTCCTTCTAGGCAGAACGCTTTTCTGCGTAGTGCTTTGATTAGTCTCGAGTATTTGTATTTGCTATTATGCTTTATTATTAAAGTGAACTGCACAGTGCTAAAAATGTCATATATCAGGTGTAATGAAGTGTGGGTCTGCTATATTCCCCAAACCTGGTCTGGTGCTGCTCAGGCATTAATCCACCAACTCTGTCACACTGGCACCGGTCCCTTCTCTCATTAGAGCTGGCAGGTATGAGAATACAAATAATGAGGAACTGCCCGGCAGTCATAGCACACATACGTATAAAGAGAGAAAGAGAAGGGGGATTGGGAAACGGAGTAGAAAAGTCCATGAAGTGTCATGAATGAAAAGCAATTACGAATCTGAAAATTCTTCGGAGAACCTGCTTGTTTGCACTAACAGCAGGGGAATGTGCTGACAAGCAGCACAGCTTTCATTTTGTTTAGAAATGCCAGCAGCCCCCTTCCAGTATTATGTGCCAATCACCATATACTATGAGTCACTGCAGTGATCCGATCCGAGTTAGACAAGGACAAAAGAGTGTAAAGCACACTTCTTTTCCGAGAGCTAAGAGCCCACACACACACAGTCTGGTTGTTTACTGTATAGAAACTCGGGATGTGTAATGTGTAAAACAAAACATATTTTCCAGCCCAGTGCATTTGTCTGACATATCCCCCTGGGAGGATAAAAGGCAAATCTTTAAGCATTTCTGTATGTTGCATTGAAAAATGTCTCCTGCCCGGTCTTGCATGAAAGCAGCGCAATTATCACAATCGACATGAGCAGTGCAGCCACCAGGGAGCTTTCCATTATAAGCCCAAATTGTTAGGTCAGATTGTAGAAGATGGAGTTTCACAAGTTTTTTTTTTACTCTCTCTCTCTCTCTCTTTCTCTCTCTATTCATTGTTTGAATGTGCTGTTTTCATTAATGTCATAATTCAATTGCACCTTGTGTTTCAGAACCCTGATTTGCCCACTGAACTGACTTTCAATTTGCATTTACATTTGGCAGACACTTCAATTCACACTCATTTAAACCCGTAGCGAAATCCAGTACGGCATTATACTTCAGCTATTTTGGCTTCTTGAAATGTAAATTTGCAATCCTTTTACTCCTTAGCTTTGCTGTAACAATGATGTGGGGAAAAAAATCTGCATAAATCAGAGTTTCCAATGGCACAAGCAATGTTTTTACATCATGTCAATTTGTCTATAATTACCGTGAGCTTCATTTTGGTTTCTATGGTGGTTCCGGCTTCACCTGTGCTCTCTCATTTGTGTTCATCTGTGTTGTGTAGGTATACCGATATATGCATCAAACAGCTGTAAAATTAGTCAATAGCATTGATTATGTTGCTACAGTAGTACCTGTCTGATATATTAGGCACCTAGTAAACATACAGTTCCTGAAGTTGATGTGTTGGAAGCAGGAAAAAATGGGCAGACTTTGGTCAGATCATATCCGTAAACATCAGGGCTTGTGGAGTATACAGTGGTGAGTATCTACAAGAACTGGTTCAACCAAGGACAACTGAGAAAACTGGTGAACCAGTGACAGGGTCATGTCACACACACACACCCCCCCCCCTCCCCCATTGATTAATTCTACATCTATTCTACAATTCTACATCTAATGAGTAACATGTTTAAACATTTAGATGTGATATATAATTAATAATATATTATTGGGACACCTCTGAAAGAAACGGTGTCATCCAAACCTGCATCATTTCTTTTTTCAAGGCCGCAAACTGTCGATTTTAAACCTGCTTAAATCATCATAATGAGACATTAAATGCATAAGATAAGGAGAAAGGATTTTAATTGAGGGATTTCTGTAAGTTCTGTTCTACATGGTGCAGCAGTGTAATAATAAAATTGTTATTTAATGATCAAAACCTTTAACTGATTAAAACCTTGAATTCTGAATTGCTGAATTCTATAAAAGATTGCTTTTTAATTTTTTTTTTTTTCCTGTCAGATTATATGATCCTTTAATAATAGGTCTGTAATTAAAAGATATTATGACATTCTTACATTATAAATCATCAGGACTGCAGAAAATGGGCTAATTTGTTGTATGGCTACGTGCTGTACAGATTAAGAATAATAAATTAAGTTGGTAAAAAGTACAAAAAAAAATGACAGATAAATCATGTCAGATTTTATTTACATATTTAGTGTGAAATTGAAAAGTGTACAGATACTGGAAAAACAATCATCTCATCTGACCCACCATGGACATGGACCATGAATTAGATTACAGTTAGATGACAGATTTTAATTCTCTGTCTACCTGCACTTTTATTTATAATCACACTGTCTGTGTCACCCAGATGAGGATGGGGTCCCTTATGAGTCTGGTTCCTCTCAAGGTTTCTTCCTTTTGTCATCTCAGGGAGTTTTTCCTTGCCACTGTCGCCACCGGTTTCTTATCAGGGACAAAATTTCTAAAAATTCTATAAATGTATAATTGACCCTTTTATATTATTTCTGTAAAGCTGCTTTGGGCTGATGTCCATTGTTAAAAGCGCTGTACAAATAAAATTGAATTAAATTCAATTAATACTATGTTGAAACAGCTTTTGATATTATTGCACCATTATTTTTGTGCATTATTATTATTATTATTATTATTATTATTATTATTATTTATAATAATAATAATAATAATAATAATAATAATAATAATAATAATAATAATAATAGTAATAATAATAACCACAATTAAGAGGTCAAGTCTCATTTTTCCCAGTGTTTCTCTTTTTAATTCTTTTTTAATTTAACTCCTCTTGCCTCATCTCATAAACTTTCCCACATTTTTTATAAGCCTTCACAATTTGAACTTGTTAACAGGTCATATTAGTGAATGTATGTGTTTGTGTTATGAAGAAACCTCCCAGCATCCGATATCCATGTTTGTGTTGGGCTCAAATTGTGTAGTGAGGGGAATAAATTTGCATGAGAACAGGAAAAATGCAGAATGGTAGAAAATCCAACATGGCAGAAATGAACATTCATGGAATTGAATGTTGAATTTGATTTGACCCAAAGATGGAAAGAAAAATAGATTTTTTTCTAGGATGTGTTGCCTTCGGTGCTTGGCCACTAATAATAATAATAATGATAATAATAATAATAATAATAATAATAATAATAATAATAATAATGAGGAAGAAGAAGAACATAAATAATAATGGAATATAGGAAAGGGAAGAACTAGGAAGAATTATAAAGTCAATTTTTGAAATAATAAAAATTTTCTGACAATAGAAAAAGAGAATTTCTTGTATGAAATGAGGAAAAATTGTTATTCATTTGACTTATGGTTTTCAGTAACTATTCTTACCCTTGCTCAGATATTTACATACTACCACTACTACTCTTAATAATACTAGTAATCGAGAGCCCTGTTGTCATTATTTGGTTGGAGATTCAAGTGCTCTCTGGCTCCATGTATTTCATCTCCATGCCAGATGGTTCCACAAAGAGCACTTTGTTATACTTCTCGACTGTCATCAAAGACCGTACATGAACATTATCCCAGCAGGGTGCCGTCATCAAAAGCGCAAACACAAATGGAAGCTGTTTTATTTGGTTCACCTTCTGGTAACGTTGCAAAAAGTCAATGCCCAAAATCTACACGACAGTTTCTCTTTCCTCACGCCGCTTTCAAGAACAAACAATGCAAATGACGTCGTTCGCATCTGTAGGCTTGCCTTTAGGGACACGTTACACAGCCTGAGGTCTTGCTTCGCCTTGCCTTATTCTCTTTGCTTACTGCTAATCACATTGCCGCTTTCCTCTTTCACTTTATTCTGCTCGGCACCTTGCTGCTGAAGATTAGAACAGAAAATACAAAGGGGAACAATAGCACAAGTACAAAACAGCTCTCACTGAAGTTATGATGAACAGACGGAAAAGTTAGTTCAGAAATGTTGGAACAGTGGACTGCTTTGTGAACTGTTTTTGAACATGGACTGTTTAAGAGAGTTGCCTGGCAGTTAATTAGGACTAATAGCATCTGCTGGACAACAAATCAATGACTGGCTCATATGGCTTGACATGCATACTCTTGTGTCCGAGCAATTTTCTTTTTAAATTCTTGACATGTATCACTTTATTCTATAAAAGCTATTTACTTTGAATACATTTTCAATACACTGAAGTGTCAGGAAAAACTGGTACACCAGTCTAATACTTGGTAGGTCCCCTTTTGGGAGCGCAAAATATAATGGTGGTCTGGACTACACAAGCTTGCGGAAATATTCACTAGGCAATGAACTTGCAGAATGGTCTACGCTTGCACACGTTCCATATCAGGTGGTATAACCAACATAAAAAAATATATATCATTATAATTTAATGGAAAGCT
>JAOVVF010000017.1:4218573-4236383 GCA_028565595.1 Duopalatinus emarginatus | reverse complement strand
ACATTGGCTTTATGTTCTGTTCCTCTGTAAAACTTTCTTAATCATTTAGCCAAACTGTGGGGGCCTAAACTTTTTTTTTTTAACTTTAATAATCTGTCATTTAAAAGGTTTAAATACTATTTTTAAAGGAGAAGTTCAGTGTACAGAAGAAGTTCTGAAATCTGAGGATGACAGTCTTACGGTCACCTTGAGAAGTTCTGGCACTGTTTATGGACAAAAGGGAATATATAAAACCCTTGTTAATGCATGATGACTTATTCAGATCCTGGAAAATTTTCAAGAGTTTCACACTTAAAAATTTGGGAATCCAGACAAGGTCAAAGACACGTTCCTGGAGACTGAAATAAGTACATGAATGAAACCAAGGAAAGGATTAAAGAAAAAAAGAATTTCACTTTTATTTATTTACATTGCATTTACATTAAGAGGGGGTGAATCACAATTAATTTAAACAAACAAACAAACGAGCAAACAAACGAATAATTGATTAATTTCAACCTCAACCTTTATTTATGCGAGTAACATGTATTTAAGGGGTGTCACATAATTAAAAAAAATAATAAATTAAGTATTTATGAAGAAAGAAACAAATGAAAAAATGTATTATTGTTGTTCATTTTTGTCCTATTTCTATTTTCGTTCCATTTCTTTCCATTTGTTTTACACTTGAATTTTGTTGGTTGCTATACCACATAAATAATGCTTTACATGACATAAACCTGCTGTTATAACATAAAGTGTAAACTTTATCCACTGCATGTTTAACTTATACCTCACTTATCCAGTTGTCATCATCATTGCCAAATCGTGTTTGTTTACCTCCACATTCAGAGCTATGTTACTCTATCATGACCTTAGACTGTTTTTCTCTACTCTGCCTACGGATTCCCCCCCTTGGTAATTGCTTGTGAAACACTGGTTCTGACACTTCACCTTCCTGCCATCTGGCAGAAGGTACCAGAGCGTCTGTGCCACCACCATCAGGCTCTGCAACAGTTTCTACCCTGAGGCGGTCATATTACTCAACACCCTGCTGTCTCCCAATGCTCACCTGACCTAGTCAAACACAGAACCCGGTATGACTCAATACCTCTGCACACCTGAACTTTACAAAACTGAACCAGAGCATTATTTATTTATGAGACTGTTTTTGCTGCCATTACTGCTGCTACATCTACTGCTGCTGCACTACACCCAGTGTATACATACATACATGTGCACAAATACACCGCACCAACGGACAAACTAAGACCAGTGGGCAGACTGAGAGCATGGACAGAGTACTTGCATGGTGGGAGATGGGTTGGTCTTGTTGTTGTTCTGTGCTCTGGACTGGAGTGAGGTGTCATCATCACAGATGAGTGGTGGAGCCTTGCCAAATACGCTCTGTGTCCTTTGTGTTATGGAAATGACAGTGGATTCTTTCTGTTATAGCTCGTCTGTGATTTGCCTCTCAAATAGCCTGTGACAGACTTGACCAAAAAATGTTGTCAAAGGTTTTCAGTATGGCTCACAACCCCGAGTCATTCACAGTTTGTGGTTTGCATGGACAGTTTGGTTGGTTTTCCTATAGTTAAAAAAAAAAAAAACATTTTCCTAATGTTTGTAATCTGGAAACCTTTGGAGAGCCTTTGGAGAACATCCCAATAGAGTTGCATTAATGTTCCCCTAACAACTGCAATACAAGAAACCTTTGGCAAACCTTATAACAACATTCCACTTACCAAACATTGAGGGTAGGTTCTTATAAAACTAACAATAGAAGAACCATAGTGCAATGGTAGCTGAAAGTTATATATTTGCTGGGGCATGGATGAGGTGTTATGTTGCATCGTGGTCCTAGACAAACAATGTATACAAGCTATACACTGCAGTGCCAGAAAACTGGTACAATCTAGCCTTTGCAAAATGCATAGACTTGTGGTGGCTCTATAATGTTATGGGGTTTGTTTAGTTGGCATTCCATGGGACCCCTGGTACACCTACAAACGTCTCTGACAGGTGAACAGCATGTATGCGTCCTTTCTGATGTGTTCTGATGTCATGCATTCATTCTGATGGGTTTGGCCTATTTCAACAGGACAGTGTATTGCTGAGCATGTCTGGAGATGCCAACTTATGGTTAGAGGAACACTAATATACCAGATCTCAACGTTATCGAACATATGTGGGATGCAATGCAACATGCTGTGAAACACAGAAATCCTACACCTTGGAATACAACAGCATTGTGAACCATTCTGCAGGAAGTGTGGTGTTCATTGCCTTGAAAATATTTCTGCAAGCTTGTGGAGAAATATGCTCATGCCCCATGGAGAACCTACCAAGTATTGGACTGGTGTACCAATGTTACTGGCATTTTACTGAATAGTGGAACAACAATAAAACCTACTTGACCTGACTTGAATTATATTTCAGATGGGAAATTGCTTGTGTATTTTTGCTTACCTAGACCTTCTTCTGTTTTTTTTTTTATCAATAAAGCATGCATTATGTGCATTGATTCAGTAGTTGACAGCACATATATGTAGTCAATATTATTGACTGAACAGAATAAAAAAGATCACATTTTTATTAAAGAAAACCAGACAGCACTTATTATGTTTGTAGAAAAGATTGCTTTTGTACAATAACTGGCACTCCACCAGCAGCACTGATGGTAAACAACATGCTTTCTGAAGTTATTTATTGGAATCTAATATCCTGTGGCGTATTTTTAGTTCACTCGTCCGTATCGAAGTACTGTAGTTTATCAGTGACAAACTTCGGGTGAATAAGAATGGGCTTCATGTTCTGTTTATGTAAAACATTCTAAATCATTGAGCCAAACTGTGGAGGCTTGAACTTTTTTTTTTTCTTTATGACTTTATGCTTAGCTGTTGAGGTGATTTCAGATTTCAGACTTTAGATTTGAAGGTGAATTCAACTTTACTTTCTCTCTTTTTTGTCTAATAATTTGTCATTTAAAAGGTTCAAATACTATTTTCCTCTGAGTGTACAGAAAAAGTTCTGAGGTCTGAGGATTATGGTCTTATGGTCACCTTGAGAAGCACTGGCACTGTTCATGGGGGAAAAAAAATAATATTATCTAAAACTCTTGTTATTGTACGATCATGTATTCAGGTCCTGGCAAATTTTCAACAGTTTCATACTTTTAAAAATTTGGGAAGCCAGACAAGGTCAAAGACATGTTCTTGGAGACTGAAATAAATACATGAATAGATATGAAGAAGAATGAAAGAAAGAAAAAAGTTCAACATGTTTGCATTCATTTAGATTGCATTTGTTTAAGGGGATGTCAATTGGGATCAATCAATGATCAATCAATCAACCAACCAACCAACCAACCAGCCAACCAATCAACCAATTAATACAAAAATAAATTTAAGAAAAATGATTTCAATAACATTTATTTTATTTTTTATTTTTTTTATTTATTTAGGCTTAGGATTTTAATGTAATTAATTATAATAATAAGTTTAATTCCAAAATAATTTAGAAAACAAGAAAAAAAGTAAATTCCAACATTTTTGCATTTATTTCAATTGCATTTATTTCAAGGGGTGTCAGCTGGAATATTATTTAATTAATTAAATTAATTAGAATAATTAATTTAAATAAAAAATTACAACAAGAAAGAAAGAAAGAAAGAAAGAAAGAAAGAAAGAAAGAAAGAAAAAAAAAACAAAAAAACAAAAATAATTTCTTTTACTGCAATTTTTTGTTAATGTGTTATAAATTATAAAGACTGTACTGTACTATTTGTAGTCATTTTGCAAATTTGCTCGTAAGCTGATGCTTATTTCTAGGTCAGTAAAATCACATTCATATTCTTAAACAACCATTCCAGCAATTTAATGGATCACTGATAAGGGATTATTCAGCACATTACTACTAATATAAGAATAAAGTTCAACCTGGTGGCTTTATTATTCCACATAAAAGTTTTACGCTTGTCACATCTTGTTAAGATGTAATATATAATGGAGTGTGTACCCGCCATGTCCATTTGTACTGTAGTTCAAATTAGTGAAGTAGAAAGGTGACAGACCTCTTGGAATACATGGCTGTATTCTCAAGTGCTAAATTAAAATAAAATAATACCTAAAGTGCTACTGTTTGTGGTAATTAAACACTGAATATTGCTGTGTGCATCCACATGGACACATTTAAGTTAGCCCCAGATGTGCTACATCTTCCTCCGACAATCATAATGAACTTGCAGCCATGCTGAGAGTAATATGTAAGAGGATAGAATTTGATTCTTTGCATGTCTCTCTTGCAAGGCCATCATCTATCATAGTAAATGTTTGAGACATCCAGAGCTGGGAAGAGGTTAGTCTCCTTGTCAATGCAAAGTGGATTTCTGTCCACCTGGATGACCTATGCAGAAAGCAATTTCGTCTTCATGCATTGACGGTGGAATAATGCATCTCAAACACAAACGCTCAAAATATTCCTAAAATATACTGTACAAACATATAAGGCACATGCAATAAATAAATAAATAAATAAATGAAGCCTGACATGACAGAGTATCTATATATATATATATATATATATATATATACATATTCATGTACATGTATCCCACAGTCCACAGACATGCAGCCAGATGAATTAAGGATACTAAATTTCCCCTATTTCTAAGTGTGTGTGAATGTGTCTGTCTGTCCTACGATGGTCTGGCAAATTGTCCAGGATGTTTTTCAAGCCCAGGTACAATTTGTGCAGTTTTAGACGGAAATTAGCTGGTAAGTTTAACTGAGTGTCTTAAAGAATCTGCCACTTCAGGAGACTTTGTCACACGTTTCCTTCCTTTTCTGCAGGAAACCAGGCAGCCTTCATTACATATTATATATTATATAATCTCTTGCGTCATATATTGCTTTCGTTACTGTACATATATTGTTCTGTAACTGTTAAAAACCAAAACTCTTGCAATATTAATACAAAATAGCCACCTCTCAACCCACACGTCCTCCTTTCTCTAGGTTCTATCACCCGTTGTTAGACTGATTGGTCTTACCTGTGATGCTCAATTGGACTTGGGTATATAAATCCCAAGGGTTATTGCAAAGTATTTGGATTTTCCTTTCTGTGCTAGTAACAAGCTATGTGTTTATTCTGATTGCTGTTTTGGTATTTTGAACCTTGCCCTTTGTTTTTTCAACTTTGCATCTTTCTGTTTTTGCCTCTGATATTGTGTTTATTGTTCGCCTGACCCTTTGTCTGTTTTTGACTCTGCTTTTTGGATTCTGTTTTGGATTTGTCGCCTCGGTTATTTACATCATCAAATCTGCCTTAATAAGTATTCATGCCGGCTTGTAACAGGAGCATTAATTTTTTGTCTCTCAGTTACTCTTTATGCAGGGTTTCAAGCCTCAGAACCACCGTGGGTGCTTGATTAAGGCCCGTGACCCACTCTCTGTGCTCTGATCTGAACTTTCGAACAAGCTGGGATGTGTGCAGAAAATAATTTTTGTTGTAAAGTACATGTGACAAATAAAGGCTTTTTCTGCATGTTTTGTACTGACTCAATAATGCAGATCCCGGAATAACAATCACTAAATTTTAACTAAATAAAACACTATTGCACAGTGTAGCATAGTGTCGCTCATCTAAAAATGTCATAATCTTACTAGCTGTCTTTCTTTATATATGTAAAAGTAAACTATTTGTCTACTGTGCTTGCACACAGAGGAATATGACCTCCGCATTTAACCCATCCGGGCAGTGAAACACACACACACACCAGTGAACACTAAAAGGCAGTGAACACACTTGTCCAAACCACGGCTCCCGGGGAACAATTGGGGGAGTTAGGTGCCTTGCTCAAGGGCACATCAGTCATGTCTTGGCCTGTGAAGGGTTCGAACCCAGGACCTTTTCTAACCATTCGGCCACGGCTGCCCCACTCGGCCATGGCTGTGCACAAAAATGTCCACCAAATGTAATAAGTACTTGGTCTGTGCTTTTTGTTTCTGGGTACGTGACTGTATTTCCTGACTTCTTGTATTTTTTGTACTTGATATTGAGAAAGCAGTTTTGCGCAGAGCATTATGCATCAGCTCTATCAGATGATACCATGCCAGCTTCCCTCACATTAACATGCACTGTTGTGGGTTCTGTTGACTAAGTTTGCTGAATTTCTGCCAGTATGCAGCTCTGAGACTGGAGCAGTGTCTGAATTCCCTAGAAGCCAATGACAGGCACCAGCTATGTGTTTATTGCCTTGGCCATTTCAAACACACGTTGTCAGGCTCTGACGTTCCTTGTTTTAACTGCTGAGTATTCCCCAATGTGCCCTTTATGCTCCCTATGGTATCGTTTGGACCAGACGACAGCCTCAGTCCAACTGTTTATCTGTCACAGAAGGAAGTCTAAACAGAGTCTTACCCAGTGGGTGATAGACATTGTCATCATACCCACACCCAGTCTATACCATGACATTCCACTCTAAAAGGAGTGTCTCCTCCTCTTTGGCACTACTTCAGATTTGTGCTCCTGCAGAAGTCTGAGATGCTGTGATGCACCTGGGCATCACTGTGAACATTTTTCTACAAGGTTCTTCTACACGGTTCTTCTACAAGGTTCTTCTACAAGGTTGTTCTGCAAGGTTCTTCTACAAGGTGCCTGGTGATGATTTCTGACAGCCTTGACAGTTGTCTTAAGGTTTGTTGTCATGGTGATATGTTATCTAGGTGATTCTTAACCATTCAAAAATCTCATCTATGGACTACCGATCATAAGGTTAAGAGTCTGAACCCACCATACTTTGGCAAGTAAGCACCTGGATCTGTTCAGCTCTTTTATTTGTTGCATCAGTTTTTGGTTTTGCCCCTTGCCTGCTCTCTTCAAATGAACAACATTCCTCTGATCACTATTATCCACTGATGAACATTTCTATCCAGATGTGTGTGGTCTGTTCCAGGGTAACTCTATCCCCATACACAGAGAACCAGGGCTCACCAAATGGTTTGATAAAAATCACCTAAATCATATAAATTACATGCCCTGGCCTTTTCACTTATCCAAACCCAGCTCAGCACCTCTTACAGATTTTGAAGCCATGGTAACCCCTGGTACCTTTAAAAACATCTCTGACAGGTGATGTTACGTTTGCCTCCTTTCTGATGAGTTACACCTGTTCATGTCCTGCACTCATTCTGATGGGTTTGGCCTCTTCCAACAGGACACACAAATAATAATTAGAGAAACACTCTGAGTACTTTGCCTACAGAATAGTTCCAAAAATGAGGAATCTATGCCCCATGGGGGACCTACCAAGTATTAAACTGGTGTATCATTATTATTATTATTTTTTTTTGGCAATTCGGTGTATGCTAAGACATTTTTTTGTGGATTATGCCAACCTTAACACCAAACTTTACATTGTTTTTTTTCCTTTAACCCCCGTGTTGTGTTAGAAAGCCGCCTACATCTTTAATGTTAGTGGGTCAAATTTGACCTAATTTAAATTAGCCTGAACATATTTAAAAATTATAGTTATTATCCAGTGTTGTTTCTCACCTCATAGCTAACTTAGTATGTATTTGACTCGATGTAAACACTGCATTCAATTTTTTTCAGTTATTTATTTTTGGCTCTATAAACTTTACACTGTACCACTCATTTTTAACAATAATAATAATAATAATAATAAAAATAATAATAATAATAATAAATAATAATAATAATAAATAAATAATAATAAAAATAATAATAATAATAATAATAATAATAATAATAATAATAAATAATAATAATAAATAAATAATAATAATAATAAATAAATAATAATAAATAATAATAATAATAATAATAATAATAATAATAATAATAATGAAGTGAAGGGGTATGGATATTATCTGAGTCTAACACAGAGCACACTGACCAAAAATTGCTTATGTTTTTATTTTGAACTTAGCATTATAATCTATAGTGACATCTGTGCTGGTGCAGGTCAGTTCTGTTTTTTTTATAAAACCAACTTTATTTTACTCGGAATAGCTGACAACTGAACGCTAAAAAAACGATTGTGTTTGTGGGTGTAGGTGTGAACCATAAATTGAACATTGAAAAACAATATTGTGTGTGTGTGTGTGTATCAATATTCTGCAGGAAAGTTTGTGTTCCAGAGGGAGAGAGAGGGGTGGGGTCTGTCTCTCTCTCTCTCTCTCTTTCTCTGTGTGTGTGTGTGTGTTTGTGCATGTGTGCATGTGTGTGTGTGTGTGTGTGTGTGTGTGTGTGGTGGGGCAAACTGAACCATATTTGATCCACAGAGGAAACCCACACCTTTTATGTTGTGGATGCAACAACCATTCTATTCTACGCTGGATCATATTTGACCCATAACACCACAAATGCCACTTTTTCATTAGAGATTTTCAGATTTGATTAAAATGCCGTTTCTGAGGATATCATGAAATCTTGTTCTGTACATTATAGCATAGTGAAATTCTTGCTTTTGCATATCCAGCTAATTAGGAAGTTGAGGTCAGAGCACAGGGTTAAAGGCCTTGCACCAGATTCCAAAAAAAAAAAAAGTTGGCCCTACAAAAAAAGTGTCTGCCAGATAAATGAAATCTAAATGCAGGAGGGCTAAAAACAGGTTCCTTGCTCCAGTACACAACAATGGCAGCTTGGCAGTGCAGGGGTTTGAACTCACAATCTTCTGATCAGTTACCACTTCCCTCATTAATAAAGTTATATATCTTGATGTAATTTTATGAACACCAGATAAACATCAGGGTTCTTTGTCCTTCAGGACCAGCACTTACCCAGACACAACTTGGAAAAGTGGTTCCAGGGAAAGATGGTTGTAAGAATGTGGTGTTTATTGCAAACACCGTGCCATATGCCACTTAACAACTTAACAGCTTTGTCTGCGGGTGTCGAAATACATCCACATATGCACAAGATGGCAAATCTTATAATCTCTGGGACTTACTCGGCTTTTACAGATCCACATATGAAACGAACACAATTTCCTGTTAAGCAGACTGCAGTTGTTTCCTTTGCATTTATTTATTTTTTACTGAGATTAAATCAGTTCCACTGGGGGGCTCATTATTCAAAACAAGTTTTTAACAGAATATCCCATGATGCTGCATAAGGGTCTGGTCATGCAAGATCAACTCTTATCTGTTAACCTAAATTAACCTTAAGCAAGTATTGAAAAGCTTGTTCCCTTAAGTAGTCTCATTCACTCTCAAAGAGCTCCGTGTAGAGAAGTCAAGGTTTGATGAGATTCACTGGTTAGAGGAGATCAAAGCAGCGAGTTTTTCAGATTTCAACAAAGGTACTTGTTGAACTCCACGGTTTACCTTGGCTTGTATTATTTTCCCTTCCAGCATGTGTCAAGAGTCTATAACAGATGAACCGATGCATTGTTATGCCAAGAAAACAGACGAATGCTACCTTCAGCACTTTAATCACTAGCGGCAGACTAAACACGGCCCCGTAACGACCCTCCAGTTATACAATCGGACCGGTGTGAAAATCATGTGGTCTACGCTCGAATGAGAAGCAAACAAACAAAACCATTGTGGGCTAATAAAAAGTCCACTGGACCGAGCATTCAGCCTTGCTGCTGGCGGTGCTTAAGCCTGCTGTAAACACTAAACACTCGAACCAAGTAATCTGAGACAACGCATAAAAATTTCATTTATTTAGTGTATTAACAAACCCATGTTCTGTACATTTGTATCGACATTACGTCCGTAATATTTCACAAATAATATGTTTATAAATATAAAAGCACATAGAACATATAGTTAGGACATATATCTTTTTTTTTTTTTAACCAAAATTATTCCTATAGTCATAATGCATTTGTACAAATATCTGAGAAATATTTCTACCATCAAACTCGACCGCTGCTGAAGCAGATACAGTTATATGCGAGTGTTACAGGATTGACAGATAAAGCTGTACAGATGAAAGGTTTTGGATTCAGAAGGATGGTCAGGTTACACTGATTTACATGGGTATGATTTACACTGTCTGTTATGCACATGAGTCATGAGGTATAAACTATACCGTAAAGCGAAAGCTAAACTCCAATGATTTACGATTTTAATCTACTCTATTAATAATAATCCATATGAAAATTAAAGTACATTACTGTTGAAATACTATAAACCATGAAAGTGGTTTAAAAAATAAAAACAGCAAAGCATGGATTCCGGTTATCCACTGAAAGTCATAATCAATGTTCCTGAAGAGAGAGAGAAAAAAAGAAAAGAGTTCTTGTGAGAGTATGATCTGGTTTGAGTGTTAGTGTTAGGAACCAAGTGTCTAAAGTATCTGATTAGCTACATAGTTTAGTGGTTTCGTACTCCATCGAGTTGGGCTGCTTAGCGCTAAAGGCCTGTAAAGCAGCCTGGATTCGGACCACGTCATTAGTGGAGAGTTTGAGCCGATGACGCAGTAAGCAGGAAAACAGGTCCAGGAGCTGCTGGCCTGGTGGAGACAGTCTGTTAACTCGGTCTCGTATCTCTAGCAGCTGCAGCAGGGCTGAATCGCGGGATCCCTGTGTGTACGGATAGTCCAGCTGGAGGATCAAGTCCTGGATTGCCTCCGGATCAAAGTGCATGCTGTAACCAAACAGCTGCATGCTGTTGATTTTCATATATCCCAGATTCCTCGAGGAGTCCATGTATTCCACTGGCTCGTAATAGGCCGTGCCGTTTCCATGGGCTGAGGCGGTCTTGACGCGACTCCTCAGGTATATGTGGACAGTCTCGAAAAATGTCTTCCACTTGTTCCCCAGTGTGAGCGTCCAGTTATAACAGTCAAGTGGGATATCTAAC
This sequence comes from Duopalatinus emarginatus, assembly GCA_028565595.1. Taxonomy (NCBI): domain Eukaryota; kingdom Metazoa; phylum Chordata; class Actinopteri; order Siluriformes; family Pimelodidae; genus Duopalatinus; species Duopalatinus emarginatus. Next base: position 4,225,566 of record JAOVVF010000017.1, on the reverse strand, counting down.
TTGGTCCTCTCCCAGTCGGGGTAATTGTTCTGGTCTATGGGCATGATCCAACTCTCGGAGTGACTCCCTCCAAACGGGTTGATGTAGATGGACAACACGGGTTCCAAGGTGCTGTTCTTAGTAAGGCAGATCTGGAGGGAAATCCCCAAAAGCATGTGCACGTGACTGGACTTAAACTTGTTGCTCTTCAGCGTCAGGAGCATCCTCTTCCTCCACGACGGGTCAAACCAGTTGTTGAGCCTGACGTCATTGCTAATGAACATGGCGTGGATGCTGATTCGGCCGTCTCGCTTCTGGAGCAGGTAGCGCAACTCGAGGTCTTGGAGATCCGTCTCGAAACCGATGTAGTTGTCAGTGGAGTCGGGGATGATGTTCCTGCACAGTCCTTGACTCAGAGTATAACCTGGGTTACAGCTGGCACACCGGGACCGGTTCTCGTAGGAGCAGGAAGAACACAGCGGCCCCTCACCCACCATGCACGGGATGACACCTTGGCAGGACGGGTTCTCATGCTGACAAGAGCAGGCCCTCCTCTCTTCCATGTACGTGCCTAGCTGATTATTTTCGCTGCAGTACATAAGGGAAAGGATGTAGTTCAACCAAGAGATGAAAGACCTATAGGAAGAGGAAAATGCTTTTAAAAAGTGCCATATTTCCTACATCAACACTGAATGAATATGACACATGATAAGTGATTGAGAAACACATCAGGCATTCAATACTACCTAAATTATTACATGCATTATTTACAATATGCGTAACTGTCCTCCTGAATAAGCATAATCATAAATATTCATCATCAAATGTGCCAAGCAGACAAAATATACATAATATTTTTCATGCTGCAATATAAATAACAGCTGATCATCTTCTCACACACCCCTACCCACCCATCAACCACCACTTTTTCTCATTTCTCACTGAACTGCAACCATAAGTAAAAAGAGATTCTGGTATGTCGACAGTACTCTAATGGGAAAGCTTATGGTTCTTCAGGGCACTGAACAGGAAAATCAGAAATGGTGGTCAGTGTGCTTGCAGCACATATATTGCTGACTAGTTCTTGTCTGCGGATGCGCTACTGAATTGAATACATAAATCATTGGGTTTAGCCATTCTTGAATTCAATTAGCTAGTGCATGCTAATATTTCATCGATCTATTCACCCATGCTTAAGTAGATATATATTACACGTACAAAATACCCATTTCAATATACACCGATCAGACATCAGCGTTAACACCGACTGCCAAAATAGCTCTCATCTATCGAGGCATAGACTCCACAAGACCTCAGAGGGTGTCGGCATAAAGACATATAAGCAACAGATCCGTCTGGGAGTATTCTGTGGGATCAGACCAGATGGGCTAGCCTTGCCTCAAGCACATCAGTGAGCCTTGGGTGCCCATGACCCTGTCCCTGGTTCACTGGATGTCTTTCTTTGGACCACTTTTGGTAGGTACTAACCACTGCATACTGAAAACACTCTACAAGACCTGCAGTTTTGGAGATGCTCTGACCTAGTCGTCTATCCAACAGAACACGCCCTGGTCAAAGTGACTCGGTGACTTGGTGTAAATGGTGTGTAAGAAGTTTGGAGCCCAGCAATGAGGTCAAGTCAAGTCAAGCGGTTTTTTATTGTCATTTCAACAATATACATTGGTGTTCAGTACACAGTGGAATAAAATAATGTTCCTCCAGGACCAAGGTGCTACATAGACCTATAGACTACACAATACAACATAAAGTGCACATGTGCAGGAGCATGTGCATTGACGCAAGACAATTTACAGATAAGCTAAGTGTATGGATGTGAAATTGAAAGCGAACTATCTGCCTACTGTGCTTGCACACAGAGGAATGTGACCTCCACTGTTAACCCATCCGTGCACAAACACACCAGTGAACACTAGGGATTGGGGGGCAGCCCCAAACCACGGTACCTGGGGAGCGGATGGGGGAGTTAGGTGCCTTGCTCAAGGGCACCTCAGTCGTGTCTTGGCCTGGGCAGGAATCAAACCTGCGACCTTCCGATCACGAGGCCGGCAAGGGAAGGGCTTGGACATAACATTATATTCAGGGGTCACAATGTGACCCTTGTGAAAGTCACTTAGACTCTTGGTGTTAATGTCATGGCTGATCGGTGTATGAGCAGTTTGGAGCCTGGTGATGGAGGTAAGTTAGGTGTATGGAGTGTGTAGTCAAAGGGGTTTGGCAGAATGTTATATTTACATTTGTCTAGTTTTTCTAGATCTGTCAGCTTTGACTAGATACCTCTGATCTTTTGCTCACTAAGGAAGAGAAAAAAAAATCTTTGGGTTTGACACGTAAGTGATGCCAAGCAAATGCGTAAATATTCATGGAGCTTGTTCTCCTAAGAGACAGTCACTGCGAGGGTGGGTGGCAGAGGAGGAAATCTCCCAGGTCTGTCAGCATATTTCACTCAGGGCGAAGTGGAAATGTGCAAAACGTGGTGCTGTACACTTAATTCAAATGAAAAAAAACGATTACTCCACAGCAACATATTTCAGAAGGGCTTAGAAATTGAATTGGTAAATGCGGGTTAAAAGAACAATAATAGCTTGATTCAGCAATATTGGTTTTCCTTCTAACTTTCTATCGATTAAAAAAAAAAAACTGAAAGTTAATTATTCTGTTGGAGAAATTGCCCCTGGTACCCTTTTACCACAATCTTCTCAGGGTTAATACTATAATACTAAAGTTAAAAAAGTGTTCTTACAGTACACTGAAGTGGCAGAAAAACTGGTACAGATTGGTGGAGGCTTTATAATAATACGGGGTTTGTTTAGCTGGCATTCCATGGGACTCCTGAACGTCTACCAACGTCACTAGCATATGTATTAATACTTTCTGACTGGTGAGTCTTACCAGTTCATGTCCTGCATTCATTCTGATTTGTAGGTTTGGCCTCTTCCAACAGGACAATGCATCACCACATACATCTAAAGACACCAAATTATGATTCGAGGAACACTCGTGCACATTTTGGGTTCTGCTATTCACACATAAGTCACCAGATCTCAAAGTTGTTGAACTCATCTGTGATGTTGAACACAGAAATCCTAAACCTCGGTATACACCAGAATTGTGGACATATAGACCATCAGTTTCTTGGCACTTTTAGAAGATAAAAACTGGCAAAAAGGTGGAATTCCTGTTAATTAGCCTAAACTGACTCTAAAAACATGAGATATCTCTAACTGTTAATTAAAGTAAACATGAAAATAGAAATGCCCATATTCACAGCTAGGGCAATAAATCAGAGGCTTAAAATAACCAGAGACGTAATGAACCTGCCTGTGCAAGCTGGGTTTGCCCTCACACACACTGAGGAGGATGGAGTGAAGCAAAAACTTCAGCCAGGATCACGGCTGGAGTTTTGCAGAAGTTGGTAGCATTTTGGGGTTGGTTCCAAATCTCCAGAGGGACTCCACCTTCATGCCAAACTATTTGGAAGACATGGAAGCAGAACAGTAATAGCTGTTCTTTCATCTAACCAAAGTTTTAAGTGGATGGAGTGGAGACACTACAGGAACCTGGGCAGGAACTGGGTTATGTGGTCTAATGAGACTAAAAAAAAAAGGTTATTTTTGGCAGTTTAGGATAAAAAGAAGGATCATTTATACAAAAAAAAAAAAAAAAAAAAAAAAAAAAGACCCAATCCTTATTGAGGATAGTGGTGAAAGATCTGTAATTTTTTTTCCCAAAGGCCCTGGAAACCTCGTTAGAATATATTGAATCATGGACTTTATTAAACCTTAGGAAATGTTTGATTAAAATCTGTCCACTTCTGCCAAGAACATACAACTGGGTCATGGTTGGATCTTCTAGCAGGTGAAATAACGGTACCAACACCTACAAGGATAAGATTTATGGAAGATGGGAGCACTTTAGGGGCCATCAAGTCACCCAGTAACACTTTGCTCCCAGGCAATGTCAGATGAAAAATATTTCTTTCATCTATCCAAACATATAAGCACATGGTGTTTCCTGGATGTTACTGGAACTTTGGTGACTTAAGGGAAAAATATAGCTTTCTGGTGTAATGGGCATAGTTATGTACAGAGCATGGCCACCTTCTGATCATCTCAACAAGCAAGTTTAGTCTGTGATGAAATATTCCCTGATCCACTAAACACAATGAAAACAGAGTTTAGCTGAGCTTATGTGATGTTGTTGGACTGTTCTTACTCTAAAATCCACAGGAACTTTGTTCAGACACATGGAATTATGAACCTAACGCACCAGGAGAATTTTACCCAGAATTAAATTTGGCCAAGAAGTTACAGCTGGGTCAGATTCAACCCTTTAGCATGGCCAAGCCGGTTTCCTGGCTTGAACTTTGCCGAAAGCCTTTGAGAAAAAAGCCATTGAGCTGAAGATAACAGTTCACAAGAGAAGACCCAGGACTGTGGAGGATAAGGCGAGATTATGTACTTAGAAGTTTTATATTTTATGTTCTTTTAAAGCATTACAGGAGAGGACTCAGCGATGTTATGTCAGCAGATTTTGTCTCAAATGTTCAGTATGAGATTAAGCTAATTGACCACAAAAGTATTCCCATAAAAGTCTCATCATTGTTAACCGCCCTTTTCACCTTTAATATTAATTATGGACCTGAATGTATTTCTGCTTGGGAACATTTTAATCTAGACATCATTCTGCAATCAGAGACGACCGTTCTGTCCACGTATTTTAAACTTTAATGTATCTACTGATCCTGGCTTCTAAGTTCTCCCAAATTAATACTGTCCATATTCTTGGGACAGAACGGACACCCCAAGACCACTAGTTAAAGGTTTTCCTTTCCGCTCCCATTCCGAAATTCCCAATAGTCATTTTTGTCATTTATGTGTTATAGCTTAAAGTAGCTATACACATCTTTTTTTTTTTCTTTTTTCTACCAGTCCAACATAAACATATACATTGCTAGCCTGATAAACGATCTCAGATTTTTCTGTTCAAATAGGTTTACATGGGACTCATTACACCATCCTGTTCTAGGAAAAAAGCCTAATTTGGGGTTCTGATGTCCATAAGTATTGCCTGAGCAAATTCAGACATGCTCAGTAGAGCCAGGTTGGATTGATCCATTTGGGAAGGGGGTTCATAAGATTGGAAATATTCTTTATAATATTATTTTTAGTTTATTCATGTTCATAATGTACGTATTTGGCATTTGCATTATTTCTCTGCCCTCCTGTTCATTATCTTCCTTGATTGTGGTTGCCTCAATAGAGCAATGGTACACCCCAAGTTGTGAAGGCCAGTGGGAGCCTATATAAGGGCTCATTTCAGTACTGAAGTAGAGGTTTTTTTCTTTAGATAGTTGGCTTAATAATGGGGCCAAGAAGTTAACTGTCGAAAACTGTTGCTTCCTCTTATCCCCTGAATATACTTTGTAATTTTTTTTTTACCTTACTATGTTTAACACCTTCCCACATTTCACTAAATAAACACCCTTGCACTGAATGGTTATTGTGGTTTGCCGTCATTTAATTAGTAAATTTTGTTTTGTCCAGCTTTGTTGGAGCACACTACTCTCTCTCTCTCACTCTCACTCACACACACACACACACACACACGCAGACACGTGTGTATGTATGTATAAGCTGTTCAATCAGAAGTATCAGAGTCACACCTTGATCAATGTATATGTATACACACACACACACACACACACACACACACACACACACACACACACACACAGTGGGGAAAATAAGTATTTGATCCACTGTCGATTTTGCAAGTTTTCCCACCTACAAAGAACTGAGACGTCTGTAATGTTTATTGTAGGTACACTTCAGAAAATAAATAAAAATTACAAAAATAAAACCCAGAAAATCACATTGTATGCTTTTGCTACAATAGAAAAGCAGAACTTAATATTTGGTACAGAAACCTTTCTTTGCAATTAAAGGTCAGGCGTTCCCTGTAGTTCTTCACCAGGTTTGCACACACTGCAGCAGGGCCGGCTCCTGAATGCAGATCTTCTCCAGATCTTTCAAGTTTCGGGGTTGTCGCTGTCGTGAACATACTTCACGATTGGGACAGTGTTCCTGGGGTTGTACTCATCCTTCTTCTTCCTCCAAACACAGTGAGTGGAGTTAATACAAAAAATAAACTATTTTGGTCTCATCTGACCACATGACCTTCTCCTATACCTCCTCTGGATCATCCAGATGGTCACTGGTGAACTTCAAACGGGCCTGGACACGTGCTGGTGTGAGCAGGGGGACCTTACGTGCCCTGCGGGATTTTGAGCCATGATGGCGTAGTGTGTTACTGATGGTACTCTTTGAGACTGTGGTCCCAGCTCTCTTCAGGTCATTGACCAGGACCAGGTGTGGTTCTGGGCTGATTCCTGACCTTTCTCAGAATCATCCTTACCCCATGACCACATCTTGCATGGAGCCCCAGACAGAGGAAGACTATCTGACAGTCATTTTTTGATCATTATTTTCTGAAAACTGCGCCAACAGTTGTTGCCTTCTCACCGAGCTGCTTTCCTATTGTCCTGTTGCCCATCTCAGCCTTGTGCAGGTCTACGATTTTGTCCCTGGTGTCCTTAGACAGCTCTTTGGTCATGGCCATGGTGGAGTGGTAGGAGTGTGATTGATTAAGTGTGTGAACAGGTGTCTTTTATATAGGTAATGAGATCAATTAGGTGCAGTTCATACAGGTAATGAGTGTGGAATAGGAAAATCGTTTAAGGAAAAACGAACAGGTCTCTGAGAGCCAGAATTCCTCCTGGTTGCTAGGTGATTAAATACTTATTTCATGCAATAAAATACAAATAAATTATTTAAAAATCATGATTTTCTCTCTAGTTTAAGATACTGTCTCTCACAGTTAAAGTGTTGCAGACCTCTCAAAAAATTACAGACCCCTTCACTCTTTGTAGGTGGGAAAACTTGCAAAATCAGCAGTGTATCAGATACTTATTTTTCCCACAGTGTGTATGTGTAT
>JAOVVF010000017.1:4151207-4161713 GCA_028565595.1 Duopalatinus emarginatus | reverse complement strand
TATCGATGAAGTGGAATGGATTCTTTCGCGAAGCAACAGAAACAGCGCTGGGTGAACTAATGTTTTATGTTAAATGGTGGGGGGGTTTACAAACGAACAATTATAAAATGTGAAGGGGTCTTGTCCCACTCACATTCAATGGTGGCGACACCAATGTAACTTTATCAGTCACCCCTAGTCACATTCTAATGCAGATATACTGTCATATGAGATTATTATTATTATTTTGTTATTATTTTGGTATATTTTTGTAATAACTTATTTAATAATAACACCTAAAACTATTCATTTATAAAAGGCTTTTAAAACTATACATTTAATTTTATACACAGATGCATTAAATATAAGGCTTAGTTTAGTTTACGGTGTCCATGTGACACTACAGTACAACTTCTCTATCCATTATTTACACTCACTTCATTTTTATTCATGATTTGTCCTTATGTTTTGTCCTTCTTTTGTCCTTATATGTTCTTACACCTAAAGTTGCATTACCATGTTCACCTATTTAAAGACCCCCCTTAGAGTATCAATGCATTTAAACCAGCATGTTTCACTTGTAAGTTCACAAAGTAGTTTTTTTTGTATTTTGTATGTATTTATTATATCTTAGCTTTATACTCCTATATCTGCCAACAATGACCTGTTTCACGTTTATGCCTTTGGATTATGATTTGAAATTGTTTGTCTTTTTGAAACTGCTTATTAAAAACCACCTGCCTCCGGTGCTTATTTCTAGCAATATACTTTACACAACATGGATGCAGGGTTGTTGTTTTTTGTTTTTTTTTTATTTGTTTTTTTTTTGTTTTGTTTGTTTTGTTACTTTGCCACATTTGACTTCTGCAGTGTTTACTACCCCTGTCTGCCCCAGTCAGTAGCTGTATATCTATCTGACAACTCTAGCAGTGTCTCCGTCTGTATAAACGCGACCAGAAATCTAGAAAGAGAAAGGTTACACCAAACATCTTACTGACATTGAACTGCTGTCCTTTTTGCTTTTTGCCTATAAATCATTCTGAACGGTTACAACAACAAAAAGATAGTGGTTGTAAGAAAAAAAGAAGAAGTCAAAAGAGAAAAGATCTTTGCAGAGTGTTATTTTTATTACAATCATCAGTTGTGATAAAAAAAAAAATAAAAAAATAATTGCTCTCTAAGGAACAGCAACAGCAAATGTCAAGCTCTGAATATTTTAATAAACATTTCAGCTTGATTTGGGCCAAACAAACATAATTAGTCCAAATTAACTGACATATAACAAGGTGTGCAATAACAGTCATTTTAATAATATCTGTTAGATTACAAAAAATATATATATATACTATTTATCACATTATACTGTGTCTCTAGTACCAGTGTAGTTACACTTAATCTATGTAAAATGCATGGATCCGGTTAATTCTGGGTGGATCATGTGGAATAGGAGACCACACCTGTGCCACCCACTGGGCAGAAGGTGTTGATTAATTTCCTATATCAGCAGCTTGGATAGTGGTAACGACTGAAAGACGAATGATTTCTAATCTGTGTAGAAAAAGCTTACATAAACAGGCATCCCACATAAACAGACAATAAGTAAAAAGTGAGTTGATTTAGCATTTCTGGAAATCAGCACTTTATAACCTTTACAGCCGAGTGTTCTGACATGTATTCAGGATGCTGAACTTTGTGATTTGCTCTTGCGATTTTTTGACTTAATCTAAAAACAAGCTGACCGAACTACCGCTTTGAGCTGTTTATAAGTGATCATAATCCTGTACATTGCATCGTGTGCTGATATGTAATAACTACATATCGATAGTCCTCCCACACTGCACAGTAAAGAGTCCTGCAGAGTTACAGTTGCATAAACCTCCATCAGTGACTGCCTGAAGACATATCTCCAGAATATGATGATTGACAGACAACTGAGTGGACTTGCACTGATGAACATCCATCATGATATTGAAATTGATTCAGAGGCTGTTCACGCAATAGGGAGATGTAGAATGAACTGTAACTAGGTACGAATTCTGTTTACTCTCCGTTTGAGTGTTCTTCATCTCGCACCTCGGTTTGTTTTTTTTACATTTGCATGTTGTTGTTACGAACTGTTTTTATGATAATGCTTTCAAAATAGAAAGTCTGTTGTTTCTATGCCTTTACTGCATTTGTATCCGTGCTATATTTAATACAGTATTTAATAGGGTTCCCGAGTGGCACTCATCCAGAGGTTGTGAGTTCAAATCCCAGGTGATGCTACAGCAATCCATAGCCGAGAGACCAAAGAGCAGAGGAAACCTTAATCAATCTCTCTCTTGCTGGCTCACTCACTCGCTGAGTAGTCATATGTGCATGCACAGGAACCTCACATGTAACTTAGATCCTAGCATAATTCATAATTCTTTACTGAATCAACAACCAAATAAAACCCTGTGATTGTGAGTAATGTACATAATTACCGCTGTGCTAATATTTAATCGAACTGCATGATTAGGTGACTGTGATTTTGCTTTTATACACTAGTTCTATAAACTAGAGATGAATACTTAGAGTGACATTTCAGACACATTTTTATATATAACATGCTTTTTTGTTTAATAAATGTCTGCTGATGACGTCACTACACACAGATACACACAGATACACACAGATACACACAGTGAAATATCACAGTTTTGAAACATGGCCCAACCAATCAAACATCTGTAACGCTAAGTGCTTCAGAACATCTAATTAAAAACGTTCTTAAGTTTACGAGTGTTTCCAGGCAGCATTCGTGACAATACTAGTACTTAAACTAGTTTGTAAATGTATGAGTATGTTGGAAACATTTGTAACTTAGTACGTACCTTTTAATTTGAAGTCACTGATAGAGGCTGATTATTTTCCAGTTTAACCTGATTGAAGTACAAGAGACTATTCCATGCACACATCCATGAGCTTTTAATATTTGTCTAAGTTCTTAAGAAAAATAGTCTGGTTTGACTATTAACAGTTAAGCTTTGTGCCTATAAGCAAATGGCAAACGTTTTGACTTCTGATTATAGGGTCAGGGGTTCGAATACACCCCCCCCCCAAAAAAAAACAAGCTGCCTATGCTGAGCCCTTGAGCGAGGCCCTCAACCCGCAACTGCTTTGTTGTGTAAATGAGATAAATGTAACTTGCTCTAAATAAAAGTCTTTGCCACATGCCATAAATCTAAGAATCAGTTTTTGTAATAATTTTTTTTTAATGATATCGTTGAGATATTATAATACAAACAAACGTATGTAAATTGGTGGTTCAGTTTCTGACTGGCGTTGCTTTTCCAGCACAGACACAAAGGCAGTGGCAACAAAGAGCCACTTAAAAGTCATTTCCAATTTCGGAGACTAAAAGTCTTTTGGGAAACACAGGCAATACTGGTGTTTTTAAAGTTACATCACTTTTAAAGTTGTTTGTCATTTACTGAGATTAATTGTTATAGGGAAACACACCCCGTATCAGTGGACTGGAACTAACTGCTATATTAGAGAAATGAAACACTTTGGCCACCCAGTAACTACTTCTTCCTTGCTTAATTACTCATATTTTTCCATTATTTTTTGTATAAGCGTTTGTGTTCTCAGTGACCCACACAGAGGAGAGTTTCACAGCGAAGTGGAGCAAAGTTATTACTGTAAGCGTGATAAAAGGTCCTAGAACTCGTACTTCATCACGCTTCATGACTCCAGCTCTCCGGCTTCTGCTGCAGCATTTTGTCCTCATATTCATTCAGCTACACTGGAGCTGTTGTCTAACATCTATCTGATTCAGTTTAATGCTGTGCATGTGATGTTCTCTGGTATACTTGGGGCTGTATTAAGGCTAATTACATAGAGATATGTTTAGTGCTAATGTTAAATCCTATCTGAATATTTTACATGTCATTTTGGGTTTCGGATTTTGAATTGCACTTTTGCAATCTTCAAATCTTTAGTCAACATTATGAAGGCAAAAATGAAGTCATTAGTGTACGTTACCCAATTTCATGCTAAATTGATTCCATAGAGTCATTTCATCTTACTTCACATAAGATTTAGTTGTAAGAAATGCTCCCACTGCTAATTGAATTCCCGGACTTCAACCTATTGCCACAAAGCAGAGCCCCAGTTATCTTCTTGTGGACACTTTTGCAGACCGAAGCAAAAATCACTGAAGGACTCCATCATCATGGTTTGTTATGTGTGGAAAATCTCAGACATGCTTTGTAGTTTTTGTGCTGGACACAGAAACTCTGACATTCAAGCTTCAGAATTGTGTTTATTATCTACAGGTATAGTTCAAGGTCTACACTTCAAAGCTGCCCCAAACCTTCATGAGCAAAATCCCAAGCTGGAAGGGTTTTTTTTTGCCCTGCAAGCACAAATACTGTTTGTGTTTATAAGGGTTAATCAGTCTGATTAAGCTTTTCTCGGTATTAGTAAACACTCCATCAGTCAAGTGTCATCATCAATAAACAGTCAACAAAAAAAACTTTATAATAGTTAGAACTACATTGCATTATCTGGTTTAGACTGCTGCATTTTTTTCCGATATAGCGCACAGTTACAGAAGGCATTATTAATAATCAGACTTTCTGGTGTCACATAGATGAAGATGGGTTTACATTTCAGTGTGGTTGCACTCAAGGTTTCTTCCTCTTGTCGTGTCGTCTCATTTATATAAATGTAAAAATTATACCCGGTCTTTATTCAATTTCTGTGAAGCTCCTTTGGAACAATGCCTGCTGTTAAAAGCGGTATATAAATAACAAAAAAAAAACAAAGCCGGACAGTTGAGTGCTGTCTGGCTTTTGATTAGTCTGTGCTTATTATGGTCTCAAATTCTTGTTCTTGACTGACTTAACTTCCCCAACTGCTCCCCGGACACCATGCTTTGGGGCTGCCCCCCACTCCATGCAAGTGTTTTCACTGCTCCCTAGTGTTTGCTCGTGTGTTTACTGCATGGATGGGTTAAATGCGGAGGTTACGTTCCTCTATGTGCAAGCACAGTAGGTAAATAGTTCACTTACGTTCTTCTGTTATTCTGTCTCTAAGGTTCACCATGTTGTGCACTAGGGGCAGCTGTAGGCATGTGGTTGAAGATTCAGCCTTGTGACTGGAAGGTTGCTGGTTTGATCCCCTGTACAGACAAGACATGATTGAAGTGCCCTTGTAAAGGCACCAAACCCTACAGCTGCTGCCTGGGCACTGTGGAGAAGGGCTGCCCACCAGTCCGGGCAGGTATGTCAGGTATGTTCCCTAAGTCTGCTTCACTAATGTGTGTTTGAATGCACAGATGGGTTAAATGCAGAGGTCAAAATATCCATGTGTGTACTGGACAAGCGCAGTAATCAACGAGTGGTTCTCTTTTAACCAGATCATATCTGCTCCTTTCTCTTCAGACTCAACAAGGCATTTCTGTCCACTGAACTGCTGCTCGCTGGATGTGTTTTTCACTATTTTCTGTAAAAACACTTAAGTCTGTTTTGCATGAAACTTCCAGGAGATTCACCTTTAGTGAAACCCTGAAATGTATCTGTATGATTTTATGCATTGCACTGCTGCCACATGACTGGTTTACAGAGCTGCCTGTGTCAGCATTGAAAAGAAGAGGACCTAAAAGTATGTCTCTGAAAGATACAGAGATAATGGTAGCTTTCACTGGTAAAATATTAGTATAAAATACGCAGGCTGGCAAACAAACTATGTCCCCTACAAACTGTATCCTTGAAGTAATAGGGGACCGGTGCGGTGATCCAGGTGAGCAGGTCAGGTGATGGCGGGAAGGAGGGCAGGTGGGTTTGGGTCAGGTCAGTCAAGGCAGTGAGGAGAACCCCAAACTGTGACAGCCTGAGTTTGTGACATTTATATCATAGAATATGTTATACAACAATGTGCTAATCATCCTCAGATCCTGATCTGAAATGAATTCTTTTGGAAGCAGAGATCTTATGTATGTGATGTCATGTACCAGATGGGTCGATATGCAGTGACAAGGGTGCAGGCCTGAGGCGATACATTTGTCACCAATGTTTAGAGTGAAATGTCAGGTTGTAGCCCTAGAGAATCCATAATGATTATGTTGTGGCACATTATGCATTACACTTTGGAAAACAGAGACACAGATATACTTTTTTTTTTTTACAATATATTTCAGATAGAATTAATAACGCCAATATTTACATCCTGATTTTTGGATAAATTGCATCTTCACTTGCCAGATAGGAGGTGCACACAACTGCAAGTGTTTGTTATATCAAACAGTCAAACAAAGTCAGAAATGTAATCCAATTAGCAAAGTCCAAAGACAGGCATGAAGACAAAGATGGGATGTCCGAGGCTAGAAAGAGTCAAGCACTATAACAGGCTAGAACCAGAACCGGATAATATAACCAAATAATATATAACATATAACATTAAACTAAACAGGGTCAACTAAAACACATAAACACAATAATATTATTATAAACATAAGCAATGAACATAAAACTGATGGACAAAAACATAAAATTGCAGGGGACTGAGAACTGGTGGAAAACAAAACATATGCGCTGGAATTCTGGGCGATGGTGTTCTTACCAAAAGAATAAAAAAATCCACACATTATCATTCAGGGTATCTATAAATATGTATAAATAGATTCTAACCTGCTGATCCACTAACCTGCTGACACGCTCTGAATCCCCCTTCTTGGAGTCTCATCTGACCAACATGGACATCGTCAGCCACAGACACACCATAATGGACAGATGTAGAAACATCTTTTTCCACAGTCATAGATTACAAATTTCATAGATAAATTCTCTGGCTACTTTGTATTTATAATCACATTGTCTGTGTCACCCAGATGAGGATGGGTTCCCTTATGAGTCTGGTTCCTCTAAAGGTTTCTTACTTTTGTCATCTCAGGGAGTTTTTCCTTGCCACTGTCACCACCGGCTTCTCATCAGGGATAAAATTTCGATAAATGTATAAACTGTTCTGTTTGTTCTGTAAAGCTGCTTTGGGACACTGTCCATTGTTAAAAGTGCTATATAAATAAAATGTAATTGAATTGAATTAAGAAAATTAATAAGAGCTACCAATAAAATAAAATAAAATAAAATAAAATAAAATAAAATAAAATAAAATAAAATAAAATAAAATAAAATAAAATAAAATACATCTTTATCTGTCATGTGTTTTCACAATTATCTGGGATTTAAAAAAACATTTATTATAGGCATGTTGGTCAGAAAAAAAAATAGTTAATTCCCTGAAGCCCACTCAAATGCAACACATTCAACCAGTGTTAGTCTATGGTTCTCCTATAGTTAAAAGAACCATCTCTTAACATTGGTAAGTGGAATGTTGTCATAAAGCTTCTTGTATTCCAGTGGTTAACTGAATCAGTGCAAACAATTTGGAAGGTTCTCCGAAGATTCCCCAAATGTTCTCCAAAATTCCCTATATTACAAATAGTAGGTTCCAGAACATGCAACCAAAAAAAAACAAAAAAAACCCCACTAAGATTATAATTTTTAGAAAGAAAACTTTCCTAGGACAACCAAACAAACATTCAAGGAATACAATTTCCAGAACATTGCCAGAGCCAAAAATTGTTGGGTTATGACACCACAACAGGAGGCAGCCATGATGGTAGTTTGACCTGGAATATTTCCAAGAGCAGTGCAAATGTTAGGGCTGCTGATTAGAGGAGAGCTTTTGTGTAATTCGGCCATCACCTTTGGCAGGAGAAGAGGTCTTATAGGACACATTCCATTCACTCCAGGATGACAGCAATAAATTAACCAAATCCCACTGCTCGAGTGTCAGGTAATGATTTCACTAATTACACTTTAATTCAATTTGAAAATAAATTGACACCCTTCAGTGGCTCTTAAGCATCTCCCACACACTCTCCCTCTCTGCCTGTCAAGAGAATGAGTATAAAGAGAATGAAAAACCCACAGACTTGATTTCTTTCTGGGACTGCTGTCCTTTTGCTCTTCATAAAATATAGCTGCATTACCTCTCTTTTGCTGCAACACAAAGCTATATTTATTCAGACAAAATTCAGGCAAAGTGCCAATTTGGAATGTAGCCTTCAGAACTTCAGCCTCTTCTTGGTTTGCTTGCTTTCTTGTGTGTGTGTGTGTGTGTGTGTGTGTTAGAGAGACAGATGCGCCAAAGCTTTATAGATCGAACCAAACACAAAGTCAATAGAAGAGTCCGTGCAGTTAGTTGCAAAGGCCGAACGAAGAGTCACTGCCGGGATAACAAGCGGCATGTTTTCTTCACGTAAGGAGGACGGGATTAGCATAGCGCTAGGCTGACATAGGGAACCTCGGAAAGAACGAAGGCACTGCGGAGACGGAACGAGCGTCCAAGAATTCAGACCTCGGAGCTGGAACAGGTGCAAAGCCAGGGCACAAAGAAGCCAAACAGAGAAGTCAGTGTTCCACTCTGACGGAGGGATGAAATATTTAGGGGACTTGGTAGAAGGGGGTGGAGGGGTTTCTTAGACCCTCTCTGACATCACTTAAGCCTGCTGTGCTTCTCTGAGAGAAGAGAAGAAGAGATTTTGGAAGAAGGGGAATTGTGTAACCCTCAAGCAAGATCTTATATTCACAACACAAACACTGAGCCGTGTGTTTACTAATGCGCAGCGTTGTGTCGGATAAAATATTTCTATTATTTTAATAGCTGCTTATATGTATTAAAGGTCTTATTTCAGGGGATGAACATGCTCCTTAATATTAACGAGGGTGAGTGAAAATTATACACACTCTGGCTGTCGAATTTCTTCTTCTTCTTCTTCTTTGATCAACATTTAGAAAACACTAATACATTATTTTTCGACATAATCTCCCTGCTTTTTGATACACGTTGTCCGTCTGTCAGCAAGCTTTCACATTCCCTCACCAATGAGAAGGACTAGGAAGCAGTCAGTGTTTAAGTTTATCCCAAAAGTGTTCAGTGTGGTTCAGTTCAGGTCTCAGTGCAGGACACTGAATTTCTTCCACTCCAATCGTGGCAAATCAGACATCCAATGAGCTCACTTTGTGCATTATTATTATCAGGATGGAACGGTTTTGGGCTAGGCTTCTTAATCATGTGTACAATGATGCAAGGGTTCATTGTAGATTTGCTCTTGACATGAATGTCAGTGACAGTACAAGACATATTTTCATCCAGATAGTGATGCCACTTTCAAACCAATAAGCAGTGAGTTCACATCTAAAGGCTTATTAAATTCACTTCAGCCATGAAGTGCAAATGAAACTCATACATTTCTCATACATCAGGGTTAATATATGGAGCGCTGGATAACCTGGTGCTGCTGTCTACAAAACCAAAGTAACAATCTCGGGACAATTTTCTCAATGGACAATTGCTACTACAGAGCTCTACCTTCACAACAAATACTTTGAAAGTCCAGTACATCACCACTCATCATTATCGGTGAGAATTTTCAGCACTTATGCACTAGCACATGGGGCATCCATGGAAGTAGGAACGGGACTGATATCATGCTGTTTGTTTACTTTGAAGTTATAAACATTGGTGTGAGATAAATCTGTGTTTGAATCAGTTCTTTTAAAAATATTGCCTCTGGTATACTACAAATCCTACAAATTCCTAAAGTGTCTCATTTCAGAGCTATGAACCACTACTGCAGAGTATAACATGACAAATCCAATGCTTCACCCGGGCAGCTCCAAAACAGGTCGAAATTTTTGTCCGCTGATGAAATATTAATACAACGAAAGCTTATTATAAAGTTTTGTCTCATTTGTTTGGAATTGTTTGCCTTTGTCTTTTTGTTAATACCACGTAACGTCTCACGTCCATCCTTTAGCCTCGGTTAATCTTGTCAAAGCCTGACATTACGCCATTTAGGTAATGTGATAGTTTACATCTATACCTTGATATAGAAAATCAATATCCTTAGACGTGATTTCAATATCCTTTCTTTCCCACTGTGCCATCTGTTTTCTCTTTAGATGATCTAAGAGATATGTGAAATATTGTCAGGTTTTAAATGACAGATGTGACTCTCTGCCTGAGGCTAATGTTTAATAGGAGATATGCATTGGGATTCCTTTCCATATTCCATATTCCATTTTCCTGCACAGTTACATTTAAAACAAAGAGACAGCTGCAGTGCAATGTTCTGATGTAATAGAAAAAACATTTATTTACTGTCAGACTTGTTTTGACAGGGCATCGTACATTGTATTGTGCACATTGTACTGATTCTGTTATCTCTATATAATGAAACAGAAAGATATATCTTTAAAGTCCGGTGTTTTCAAAGTCTACTGCTTGAAAATGCAAAATGTCTCTAAAATATACCCGTACTGAGACAGAGTTGCTTTAGAAAAAGTTTCAAGTAACGTCAGATTGTATAATCACCGGTGTTGGGAAGGTGTTACTTTGTAACTGGTTACAGAAATTTATTCAATTCAATTCAATTCAATTCAATTCAATTTTATTTGTATAGCGCTTTTAACAATGAACATTGTCTCAAAGCAG
>JAOVVF010000017.1:4061017-4075784 GCA_028565595.1 Duopalatinus emarginatus | reverse complement strand
ACACCCAATACTCAGACTTTGTACTAGAAGACTTTCTCAGTAGGAAGATTATTTATAATATGCATATGAATAATGGACATGCACACAATGGTCACTCACCCATTATCAATGCTGCTTATCCAACTACTTGTTGCTGGAGTCTATCCCAGTGCTTGTTGAGTAAAAGGCAGGGAAACACCCTGAACTGGTCTTCAGTTCATCAGAGTACAAACAAAAACAGACACATTCAGTTCATGCAATTCTTAAAGCACCTGGAGGTTAACCCATAGAGACACAGCAAGAACATGCAAACTCCAGACAGGGAAAAAAAACTCGAACTAGGGACTGTGAGATGACCACCCAGTATGCAATGGGATCCAAGAAAACATGCCTATTGTGGGTAAGTGTGGCTACACTGTCAGACTGTGTGGGCGAGGCTAACCCACATGGGAACAGTAGCATCATTATTTACGTCTGTCTATATGAATTAACTTACGTAGCAAACCAGCTTTCCATATCCTATCACGTTCACAGGCAATAAAACATGCGACTGGCACACTGGTGGCAATTGGTATAATATTTGGTGCCTATTACCAGAATGGGTACAGTAATATTATTATGCATGTTAATAATAAAGGGCACATTATTAATCAAATCCAAGGTAAACATGAACCCTTTTCAAACCATAGTCTATAGAGTATGCAGAAATGGACATTTCAATGTCGCCATGCAAGGAATGTCATTTGCTCTTATAGGACATACAATGTCATTTTCAGCACATACAATATCATGTCTGATCCAAGGCCAGACGAGGTTTCTGCTGTCAGTTAGAGACCAGGGCAGAGTGGTCCACTTCTCAGTGTATGCATTCCTCATTTCCCTCATACATAAAAGTCTATTTCCAGATGTTTTTTTTTTTTATTATTAACCTGGAATTGAAAGAGACAACCCCCCCTTCCCCCCTGATGAGTTCATACATTTGAAGTGGGTCTTTGTCAGTTGGGAATTAGCACACTGCACATGCACGCTCTTAATGTTCCCGGCAGGACTCGCATCACAGCCGTCTCATAGACAGACGTGGGGAAATGGACTGCTTTTTGACTAGGCAGGGAGGACAAAACAGAAGAACGGATGGATATTGTGGTAGAAGTTCATATGTATTGATGTTCAGTCATGGCTAGCTGACCTACACTGCTGTGTTCCTTTGTCTGATGAGGAAAATGATAGAGATTGTATGCAATTCATTGTTTAAAATGTTCTGGAACCTGAACATTAGCTGGTTCTAGTGCCTTGCTTTAAAGGCTCAGCACTACCTAATATAAAAGTGCCAAACACATAAATACAGAAGGATTTGAGGACCTAACTTTTTGATAATCAATAATCAATAGTCAGAAAACGTTTAATTTTTTACAAATTCAAGAAATACAGCTTAAAAGATAGTTGTTTAGCCCCGCCCTTGTTTAGCCACGCTGTCATATGCGGTGCACGTGTGATGTATGTGGTGGACAATGTCATACCTCTGTCGACCTCACTCACTACAACTCCCATAATCCCCTGGACTCACATGTCTCAGACTCCACCAATCAGAGACAACTTCCTACATCCACATCACCATGCTACTAACAGCACACACCTGTTTGTAATCTTACCTGGACTATATAAACCTATCTGTCACACTCATTGTGAAATATTGCCAACCCTAGTAAGTTGTATATTGAGCATTATACCTTGGATTGTCTTGCTCATGTTTGACCCTAATATTGTTGTTGTTTTAGCTCATTTGGATTCTCCATTTGGTGGTACCATTGCTTGGATTTGTTTGTGACTTTGTCAGAAATATCATCAAAATCTGACAATCCAGCACTGGGAAATTCACAGTCTAAGTCAGTCATAATGGTGTTTTACGATGGCTTTGGTCATTGTTGTCCACCTTTGATGTCATACATAGCGTCAGGAATTTCCATAGCTAGCTCGGGTTTTTCGTTAATTGAATCAAAATGGTCAATTTTAAAGCAAATTAAGCTGGATTATTTTCATTGTAAGTAATGTCTGTATAATTCGGTATCTAAAGCAAGGGGCAAGGGCATTAGGTGGTGCTTAGCCTTTGAATAAACAGATAAAAAAATCTATCATGGATGCTTAATTCTACAAATACAATAAAAAGATTTCTTTCACAGATTTCCTTTTTTCAACATTGTAGGCGTTCAGAGAACTTTGGAAGCTCAACACATGTTCTTATGCATTATTTCCTTGCACTTATTTACTTTTTCATACAGTAAATAAGCACTAATCATGTAGTTTGTCGAGTGCATTCAATAGTGCACTTGACTGAAAGTAGTAATATTTGAACCCTGTTAGTGACATTGAGCGTGTGAAAGCATTTCACACTTGTTTATTCAGTGTCTGATTGGACTTTAAATGTGTCATTCATGCCATCACAGGGACGAATGATGAAAGCAAGTACATGAAATTCTTACACAGAGCATTACAATGTTAGAAATATCAGATACGCACTCCAACAGGATAGGCAAATAGATTCATTTCAAATAAAGATTCACGAAAAACTCCTATTAAATAGGCCCATTCACATGTATACAGATTTTTTTCCTATATAAAAACACCACAGTGTTAACCTGCCTAGTGTAGGTTTGCATGTTCTGAATGTGGTGAAGGTGGTGCAGTGGGTAGCACTGTTGCCTTATAACAACAATGACCCAAGTTTGATTCCTTGGATGTCTGGGAGCCCTGGTTTCCTCCCAGAGTCTCAAAGTCAAGCAGTCCGGTGAACTGGAGATACACAGGGCAGCAATGGCTTGAGGTTAGGGAAGATTGCAGATTCGATCCCCTGTACTGACAAAATATAAAGTGCCCTTAAACAAAGCAACTAACCACCCAGCTACTACCTGGGTGCCATGCATTGGGGCTACCCACTGGTCCAGGAAAAAGTGTTTACTGTCCCCTAGTCTCTGCGTTCAGTGCATGGAAGGGTTAAATGTGGAGGTCAAACTTCCCTGTGGTCAATCACTTTACTTTTGCTTTTACTTTTAGTTAAATTGCCCCTGGGTTTGAGTGAATGTGTCTGTTCTCTAATTAATTGTCCACCATTGTGTCTGCCGGCCTTCTACCCAATAAACGCCGGGATAGACATCAGAACCATCCATGGCTCTCTAGTAGGATAAGCAACTTAGATATTGAATGGATGACTGAACTTAGGGTCGTCTTCTCAACTGCAAGTTACATCCCTATTTACAGAGTGATGTCAAATCAGCATGGATGCTTACACTGTTCTCCTTCCTGTGTCTTGTACAACCCAACACAATCTTTGTTTTGAAAAGCTAATTGGCAACAATAGATATTTTTCGCTAACGTTAGCCGGCTAGCTTGTTGCTAATGGTGCTCATTTTTGTCTGTAAGTAAGTAAATGTTACTTATATAGCACATTTAAAGCTAAAATGCTTTAGAATAAAATATTTAGATCTTCTGTTCCCTGCTTCCATGCATAAAACATGGAAACTTGGACCTAAAAAAATGTCGTCAGTCCACAGTTCAACAGTTGAACAGCTGCTGAATGCTAATCAATGAAAATGAATTTTAAGCAAGGAAGAGGCACGTTAAATGTCATTTGGGAGACTATTCGAGACCATAAGATGAGACTGTAGAACCATCAAACGTGATTGGGATGTAGACCTGAAAGGTCTTAAGGGTGTATACATACAGAGCGTGTCTTATTCAGGTGGAAGTCGGTTTGAAGCTCTTTTTTTTTGTACCAGTTAGCATTCTGGCTTTAGCATTTTGATTTTATTGAAGACTAACAAGAAGTGCTTTGTTAATTTCCAAATACAGTTAAATACACCAACGAAACTGCTGGTTCATTAAGCTAAGCTAAGCTACTCGCTAATGTCCTCAGTTGTTGTTGTGTTGGAAGTTTAGTTCAAAACTTTCATCATAGCAGAACAGAAGTGAAGCTATTTAGTCCCGCGACAATAAAAGTGCACTTAAAGTAGCATTTTATAAGCTTTACGTGCTCTGACAGATCAAGCAAGAGACCACAAAGTTTTTTTAGTCTCCACATTAAAGACAATGACTTTATCACAATTCACAAGGTAGCATGAACACAGTATAAGAATTCCTCAAAGTTAGGGAGTGATGTCAGATCAGAACAAATTAACATTTGATTAACATTAAATTAACATTTAATTATGCTGCATTTACAAGCTTTAGATTGATCAACATACTGACATATTTGGATGAGCTACACGTGATATGGCTGAGGCACCAGAAGATACCAGTGACCCCGATTTTCAATTCCTCCTGCGCCCCAAACCTGCCTAATCCATCTGACCCCTCCACCCCCACCCCACCCACTCCCCTATATCTTCTTGGAGTCTCATCTGCCCCCACATGGACAGTCTATAGAACACCATAATAAAAAATAAAAAAAAAATTAGTCTTGCTGATATAAACAGTCATCAGTGGACAGTTATGGATGAACAGATTTACTCTCCATCAGTCAGTCATCATGTCCATCAGTGAACAATTGACAAAATCTGATTACAGACATATAACTACAATTCATTCTCTGCTTACCTGCACTTTTCATTTATAATTGCATGATCCACCTAAATCAGGATGGGTTCCTCTCAAGGTTTCTTCCTCTTGTCATCTCAGGGAACGTTTTCTTGCCACTGTCGCCACTGGCTTGCTCATCAGAGATAAAATTTCTATTTATTTCTGTATAGCTGCATTGGGACAATGTCCATTGTTAAAAGCGCTATACAAATAAAATTGAATTGAACTGAACATTGAATATTTGCTTATTGAATCTGTACAGTTGGCTGTTTTGTGGAGGCCAGCTAGCTTTCTGCTAACTGTCCATGCTTTATCTGCCCCTGCGTTTTCTCTCACTATGTATGTTGAACACAAGCTACTGTTGAATAGTCTTTTTTTTTTTTTTTTGCTTTAGGTTTCTAACTGAATTAAATGACTCGGACGTATCTAAGTGGCAGCCATGATAAGAGCTGGTAGAAGTCTCTCTAAATGTTAAGGAAAATGTGCTTTAAAGTTTCCTGTCTTATCTCCTTTAGCATAAGGTACACTGGACCATCGTGTACAAAAATAAAGAATATAATGCTGCCCCACAACATGTAAAGCTATAAAACATTTGGCTATGTCAATAACATCCTCTGTTCTATAATTAAGTGCAAATTCAGTCAGATTTTCTTAGCACTGCCATTTTTTTGTAGGCCTTAATTAATTCTTCTTTTCCTGGCATTTTCCATCAAGATCAAGAAAAGGTGGTCTGGAAAAAAGATATTTTTAAATATGTGACTTCATTTCATGTTTTAACTCCCCACTTCATAGGTACATTAGATACAGTTGTACGTTCTGCTCTATCATTTTTATTTGATATAATGTTTACATCCAAAGTGGCAAAAAGGCACAACTCTTGTTGAAAAGTTGCTTTATTTAATGTAGCAAAAAGCTAAGACATTTCATCCTGCATGGCCTTTATCAAGTAAGAGGCAAAGCTTTAGACATGGATACAACTGCTGCCTTAAAATTTTAATACAGGTGATATCTAAGTGATTGCAAGTTATGAGTTATGCTTGCACAGAATCCTTAGAATCCTTACAGTACAGTACAGTACAGTATTCTACATTATACAAAATAGTGCTGAGTTATTATCACCTATCTTATCAATAAACACATATTAAAATCTTGAAAAGTGTTTTTTTTTGTTTTGTTTTTTTTTCTCCAGAACTTATGGCATTTTGTGTGCTGTCCTTATTTCACCTCATTTTTTTATTTTTATTTATTTATTTATTTATTTATTTATTTATTTATTTATTTATTTATTTATTTTATGTGTTTGACATATTATCTCATAGAATACCACCACCATACTGGCAAAATAGACATTTTTTTAAATTACTTTTCCTCTGTGTGGTTTTTATATAAACAAAATGAATTCTAAAACATTGTTCATGGAACATTTACTTGTTTGTTTAAGTAACAAAAGCTTTTTGAAAATCACTGTAATAACTAATTACCCTATATAATCGCCCCATCTGATCATTCTTCCTGATCATATTAAAGGACCAGTCGGATTGACTTCCCACCACTACACAGTTCTCAGAACTACAGAGCTGAAAACCCTGCACACTTTCTGTACTCCTGTCTCCATTTCTTCAACCCCTGGAGAAATAAAGGCTCAGGCCTTGTCATTGATAAATGAAGATTAAAACCCTGGCAATCACAGAAATCTACTGGTTCAGTCGAATAAAGATTGACTAGGGATATGAAGGAGTTCACATTGTCCAAGTTTGACATAGACAGAACTCAGGTACATCAATCATCTCATGTTGTTTGTCTATAAGGTTTTTTAGTACACTTAACTTCACTTATTTGGTTTTATATTTTATGTTTAATGTATAATAAATAGTTACATAAAAATATAATAGTTACAATAAACAAATAAAGCTAAACCTTAATATGCACAGCTGACACAGTCAGTGCTTTAAGCAACACATACAGCCAACAAGTGGGTTATTTATGAGCTTATCAGAAACAGGTGAACATTATTAGAAGTCCAGGGAACAACATACAGATACTAAAGCATATCAAAGGTCATGTGACTGGGTTTGTAGTTCATTATTTGGTTTCTGGGAAATTATGTTTATGTTAATTCATGGTGCAGAATTATACTGTATACTGTAAAACACAATATACAGGTTGAGTCAAACGTCACAGGACACATAACCACTTTCCCACTGGAAAAAACTTCTCAATCAAACTCCTCAATCCAATATGGCGGCTTTCAAGATGGCCGCCATGTCCCGGACATGATATCCCCCATCACCCATTACTTGCTGGCATATTTATATATGTCGTTTTCCATTTTGTTTCTGAAATAAAACATGTCCTGACTTTTGACTTACACTGTACTATAAACAACCCCTGGATTTTGTTGGCATATGTGGTCAAAAATAACAAAATCTGCAGATTTATACATAATAATGATAAATAATCATCATTCTTTTTTTTCTGCTACAGTCTGAGTATATCGGTTTCTGGAAAACAGTTTAAAAAACAGAGCACATAAATAAAAAACAAACAAACAAACAAATAAATAAGTAAATAAATAAATATCTCACTAGAAACTGCCAACACTTTCCTTACAGCATAGTCTGTTTTCTAATGCATTCTAACTTGCTGTTAAGGCTGCTGGCTATATAAATATTTTACTATTTACACACAATTAACTATGCACTTGTGGCAGCCTGTTAAATGTCAATTACTTTAAATACAAATTATTGTGTGATAAAAAAGCTCTAGGAGCCAAACATCTAGCTTTAATCTAATCATTCATCAGTGAGCTCTGTAGGGAATGTATAATAGACTTACAAGGTCATCACATAATAAGAAGGAGCTATTATTTGGAGTAATATGGAGTACACTCATATGACCTGTAACAATTATCAAACTGTAATTGGCTATATGATTGTTCTATCAGTAAAACGACAAAAAAAAAAAAGCTAGTTGTGCCCACATGGGACTCATATAGCAAAAAAAGGAATTCAAAGGCTAAGGCTAAAGTTTGTGCGAGCCCTATTCCTGGCATGGTTCTTTCTCATTTTTTGGCATTTTTAACCTTTATAGTTACTTAAGGTTTTCTGATGGATGCGATTTGCATTGCCAGGTGCCTGCTCAAGCGTGCTGGACCCCCCATCAGTTTCAAGATGGCCAGCAAGTTACAACACACAATTACGAGGCCAGTCAACCCTTGGGAAAATCTGGGCCATAAATATAAAGTTGTATCTCCAAGTCAACCTGGAAAATACAACAGAAAGTCTATCCAAGGACACTTTCCTTCTATACCTGCAAAACTAGAACATTCCCCGGGATACCTGTGGGATCACTTTCCATGTACCATGGTTGTGTGATAATCACATACTTAACGGATGTGTCTGTGCTCTTTTCTTTAGCAGCATTGGGACCTCAGCAACTGACATGTGCGATATGACGTACTGTACACTGAGAATGATCAAAGAAAGCCGGACACAAGCTGAACATCTTCTGAACGTACATTAATTTGTCTTCGTAAACCAAAGGTTGGGTTGAAATTGGAATTAGATTGGAATGGCACCTCAGGATATTCCTTTCGACAACTGACCAATCAGTGGCCCCAAATGAGGCCAGACAGGAAACAGGCGCTTCTTAACTTAGAATCCTCTGTCTTCTGTCTGAATTGGACATTGGATTTTCACCCAGTGGGATCTCTGAACATTAGATGTGTTTGACCTTAACTCAGGATGATCTTTTGTCAATCTCCAAGTCGGTTAGAAAAATTGGTTATTTTTGTGTAGGTGACGTTCCAGGGTTTATATCAGCTTTGTTAGCAGTATAAGCTATATAAACTCACCAGAGGTATCACCATCATCTTTCTCACAGTACAACACAAATTTAATAACACGCTAATCAGTGTAGAAATTGCTTGTATGTTATGTCCCAAGCTTTGTATTAGCTTGCAGCAAATCTTCTGTAAATATCACAGCTATTTCTGTATATCACTGATATGACAGTATTCCACATGGTGTCTACAGGAACTGATTACTGGTAGGAACTAAAATCAGGAGCGGATGGATCCAAAGAATCATGTATGACAAACATTTATTTATTTGTTACTTTACCACGCCTTACCTTACCGACTCACTTTCTAAACACTTATCCTACAGAGTCGTAGGGGGTGCTGGAACCTGGAATCTTCACACATCTTGAGCAGGAGACAGGGAAATACCCTGGGCAAATTGCCAGTCCAATAAAGGGCATTTGACTACATGTCTTTCTATTGTTGGAGAAAAACGAAGGTCCTGAAAGAAACCAAGGCAGACAGAGACAGAGAGACTGCCCCACAGAGGTCCCTGGGCACCCCAGCCAGCTCAGGGAATCAAACCCATGCTCTTCTTACTGTGAGATGACAGCACTACCCACTGCACCAGCTGTCTTGCCTAATTTGCATTAAGTTAAGAGACTCACATGTCAAATTGTCAGTATGTCATATGCCGTTTGTTTGTCACTAAAATTGTGGCCCCATGTCATGTGCATACATAAAAAATGCATGGTCTCCTGTCACTTAGTTGCTTGTTTGTCTGGATACATCTAGAAGGGAACAGTTCGACTTTTAATGCAATCTCTGCTGAAATTCACACAGAGACATGCAGAATCATTTCCATGGCAAGAATGAATTAGATGCCATTTCCTGCTATTTGGTGTATTTTTAACAGGTTGAAATGATAGCTAACATTAAGCTAGCTGATAGATCTCCTGACATTGGCTAGCCAGCTAACTGCACAAACATTTTCATTGGAAAACAAAAAAAAGTTCTGTAGGGAAATTTAGACTTATTTTCCGCTTCTATGTAAAGAATTTCCTTATATCCATTGTGTCTGGGGATGGAGCAAATATTGCAAACAACTGATCATCAAACAACAACAGCCTTTGTTTCTTAAAGTAAATAAGACAAAACTTACTCCTAATAATTCATTGTTTAGTTCAATATTCATTTAACTTGACCTAGGGTTAATTTTGAGGCCGTATAACAAAAGAATAAGGTTTTAGCTAAAGCTGGACATTGTGAGATGGCAATGAGGCTGACGTTAATGACCACCTCCAGTTTGGAGCAGTCTGAACCTTTACTGGCAGCCGTAGCCTAGTGGTTAGGAAACCGGTCTTGTGACCGGAAGGTTGTGGGTTCGATCCCCACCCGGGGCAAGACATGACTGAGGTGCCCTTGAGCAAGGCACCTAACTCCCCTAACGGCTCCCTAGTTGACATGTTTTGGGGCTGCCCCCTGCTCCGGGCAAGTGTGTTCACCGCCCCCTAGTGTTCACTGTTGTGTGTGTTTCACTGCACGGATGGGTTAAATGCAGAGGTCACATTCCTTCTGTGTGCAAACACAGTAGGGCAAAATAGTTCACTTTCATTTCATTTTCATTACTAAAGATTCACTTCACTTCTATACAGTGAGTTGTTGTAGGCAACCCAGAAAACCAGGAGTGGACTTTCAGTGGTCTGTGTTTTCTCCTATCGATCAACTGGAATGGATTCTTTTGCACTGAAACTGCACTGGGCGAACTAATATTTAATGTTAAATGTGAGAGGGTCTAAATGAATAAGTATGAAACGTGAAGGGGACACGTCCTCTTTAGATTGAATGGTATGCTTTTGAACGAAGCTTCATTTTCACTGGTTAGTTTACACCCTTATCCTTACCAATGAGCACAGCCTGTGTGTAGACCAATCAAATAAAGCACAGGTGGTAGAAGTGAGGTTTCTCCACAGGACTGATGTGTTGAACAATATGGTGAGCCATCAAAGGGGTACAATTCTCTTTTAAAGTGGTTTGGGCAAATTACAAAATAGCCACCTCCTACAAGCAGGACAAACCCAGCCCCCATTACAGAGATTGATCTCACAGTTGGCTTGGAATGAGTTAGGGTTCCAGGAGGAGTTAGAAGTGGTGGCCAGGGACCAAGATTTCTAGGATGACCCTAGAAAAGCAAAGGAGAATAAATATAATGATGAGTGTTAACCTTCTGCAATGTTGTCATGGGAGTTAAGCTGTAACCAGATTGTCCTGCTTCACGGTATCTTCTGTTTAAGGATAACCACTGGCCATGTAATGTTATCTAAATAGTTGCCAATACTCTTGGTGTAGGTTTTCTATTTAGGTTCATACAAACTTATTCAATTCAATTCAATGTTATTTGTATAGCGCTTTTAACAATGGACATTGTCCCAAAGCAGCTTTACAGAAATAATGAAAAGGGTCAAAAATGTATTTATAGAATTTTTAGAAATTTTATTCCTGATGAGCAAGCTGGTGGCCCTGACACCTTCAGAGCCAGTGAAAGAACAGTACAGGAGGAGGTGGTGTTAACTGAACCAGTTTTGTTAATGAACAAGATACCACGTCTACTGTCCCCGGTGTATTTAACTGTTTAGCAGCACAAAAAAGCAGACCTAGTAATTTCAACTTTTTGTAAGTATTGGTTAAGGGGGTAAAAAGCTGGGCTGAGAGAGCCATTGAAGAGGGAAGGGTTTGGTACAAGTACTGTTTACTTACTTACCTAGTTTATATTCTGTGGACGACAGTCAAATGACATTTCATTGCATGTTGTACCGTGTATGACTATGCATGTGACAAATAAAACTTTGAATCTCTGAATCAAGTTGAAAGATGAGGGTGACATACTCGATTGTCAATTTGCAGATACTCTATGTGGTTATGTAATGCAGTTGGTGCTACCTCAGGCTCTACAGGAAAAGATCCTTCACTTCATACATGATGAGCATGGACATCAGGGGGTGGAGAAGACTTTCTAGTTGGTAGGAGCCTGGGATGTATCAGGACATACAGGACAGGACAAGAGTACTGTAAGTGGTGTCAGATGTGTACTGTAGATAAGGCCCATGTACCAAAAGTCATTACCAAAATGGGAAGTGAGATGGCGTCAAAACCTCTGGTAATTGCTATGGATTTTACCGTACAGGAGCCATCTATTGATGTGCCAGAAAATATCTTCATTTTAACTAATGTTTTTTTAAGTATACTGTTGCAGTTCCTACCAGAGATCAAAAAGTGGTTACTGTGGCCAAAGCATCAACAGAGTAATGGAGTGGATTCAGAAATATGGTGTGCCACAGAGGATCCATTCGGATCAGGGGAAGTGATTTGAAGCAGAAATAATTCATTGTCTGTGTAAGACAACTCCTTATCATCTCCAAGGTTTTTTTTTTAACTTAAAGCAGGTTCTGGTCACTGAACTGCTGGATGTCCAAGTGGTGCTCCGAAAACAATGTAGGCTTTATAGACCATTGGAGTAGTTTTGAGGGCAAGGCTGGCCTATTAGGGCGGGACGGTGACAGGGAATGTGCTGCTCTCATTTCTTGCAGCATTGCAAAACCTTAAAACAGGCCTTGTTAAGTCTTGGCAATCCAGAGCCAAGGCCAGGGAGCAGACCAACTGCTTAGAGTTGTCACCTAGGTTTCACCATATTGAGACTGTGTCTGTTCCCTGAGTATAGAAATACTCAGAGAGTTTGTTCTGATAACTTAATAAATATAAAATTTAGGCAATTCAGATTACACAGCCTGCACCATTGACCTGAAGCTGGGACTATTAAATATTATGTCTCTTAATTGTAAATCACTTATTACAAATGAAATTATTACTGATCAGGCATTTAATGTATTGTGTTTAACTGAAACATGGATTAAACCACATAAGTATGTAGAATTAAATGAAGCTAGTCCTCCTGGATATAACTATATACACCAGCCATGTTTAACTGGTAGAGGAGAAGGTGTCACTGTTATTTATAATAATAATCTAGGCGTCACTCACAAACCTTAGGAAAGACTTAATTCACTTGAGGTTTTATATACTAAAATAACATACATAAATAGAAAAATAAGTCTACAGAGTTTATTCCATTATTTATTATTTACAGACCCCCAGGTGCTGTATTCCGAGTTTATCTCCAACCTAGCTATTTCTGTAAAACAAAGCTCTAATTGTTGGGGATTTTAATATTCACTTTGATAATCCTGATGACCCCCTGAGAACTGCAGTGATGTCCATTCTAGATTCAGTAGGTGTTAATCAGATTGTAATAGGACCCACTCCTATGGTGGTCACACACTTGATTTAGTACTAACTTTTGGATTAAATATAGATAATATAGTTACAATTCCACAGTCCTATGCCATCTCGGACCATTACCTTATCACATTTAAAATACATATTAACCAAAATATATGCCCTTCACATCAGTACAGCCTGAAACATACATTTACAACAATTACTGCTGATAGCCTGGTCGGTAAACTCCCTGATCTATCAGCTTTGATTGGATTGCCGTCCGACCCCACTGAGCTTGATCAGGTAACCGAATGCTTAGAGCCAACATTCTGTTGTACTCTGGATAGTGTAGCCCCGCTTAAAACAAAAATAATTAAAGAGAAAAAACTAGCACCATGGTATAATGATTGCACATGCACTTTAAAACAGATCACTCGGAAATTGGAACGTAAAAGGCATCAAACTAACCTGGTTGCGTTTCAGATAGTATGGAAGGAGAGTCTCCTAAATTATAGAAAAGCTCTTAGCTGCTAGAGCAAAACATTTCTCCCCGCTAATAGAAGATAACAGAAATAATCCTAAGTTCTTCTTTAATACTGTAGCAAAACTAACTAGGAAGAAGACCACTACAGAAGTGTCCACACCATCTGTATGTAGTAGTGACAACTTTGAAAACTGAAAAATTGAAAACATAAGGCACAAAATTAATACTGTTAATCTAAACACAAGCAATCTGATAAGAGACCAACTTGATGTTAGTTTAGCTACATCAAATCAGCAATTAGAGTCTCCAAGAGACAGAGTTAATTTCATTAGTTTCATAATCAAAATCATCAACATGTATATTAGATCCCATACCCACAACTTTCCTCAAACAGATACTACCGGAAATAATCAAACCTATTTTAAAAATAATAAATTTCTCTCTTAGTACTGGCTATGTCCCTAATCTGCCAGTCAGGATTTAGGCCTCATCATAGCACAGAGACAGCGCTGGTTAAAGTTGCGAATGACCTGTAATTGGCCTCTGACCAGGGTTGTGTCTCCCTGTTTGTGTTGCTTGACTTAAGCGCAGCTTTTGACACTATTGATCATGCGATTTTTCTTCATAGCTAGAGAATGTTGTTGGAGTTGAGGGGAACAGCCTTGTCCTGGTTTAGGTCCTATTTAAGTGACCTTTATCAGTTTGAAGATGTAAATGATGACTATTCTATGCCAAGTAAGATAAAGTTTGGTGTTCCACAAGGTTATGTTTTAGACCGGTTATTATTTTCTTTGTATACGCTACCTTTGGGTAATACTATTTGGAAACATGGTATCAGCTTTCACCGTTATGCTGATGATACACAGTTACATCTGTCAGCAAATCTGGATGAGAGACACCAGTTTAGTCAGGTTGAGGAATGTGTGAAGGACATTAGACAGTGGATGTTGAACAATTTTCTATTACTAAATTCTGATAAAACAGAAGTGTACAAGTGTACTGCTGTTAAAGACCCTGGTGTAATTATTGATTCTAGTTTTTCTTTTGAAGCTCATGTAGACATCAACAGGATAGCCTTCCAACATCTTAGAAACATTACTAAGATCAGAAATATGATGTCACTACAGGATGCAGAAAAACTGGTTCATGCTTTTGTTACCTCTAGGTTGGATTATTGTAATGCCTTGTTGTCTGGTTTTTCCAGTACGTGCATAAACAAACTGCAGTTAGTCCATAATGCAGTAGCCAGAATCCTTACTAGAACCAAAAAATATGAACCCCTGTCTTAACCAAACTGCACTGGCTCCTGGTCAAATTTGACATCAACTATAAAATACTACTACTGACGTATAACGCGGTGAATGGTCTCGCACACAACACCTTAGCAAACTTCTAGTCTCTTATGATCCTCCATGCCTACTTCAAGCAAAAGGTGCAGGCTATTTGCTGATACCTCGAATTATGAGGGCTACAGAAAGGGGTAGATCCTTCTCTTATAGAGCCCCTCAACTATGGAACAGCCTACAGCTGAGGCACCAGAAACCTTGATTCCGAGTACACTAGGAGGAGGGGAAAAAAGATCACGAAAATTCCCATGTCGAAAATGCAAGTGGTTGGACTACTACAACACAATAATAAATGTAGTAGATAGGAATGTCATA
>JAOVVF010000017.1:4034435-4046195 GCA_028565595.1 Duopalatinus emarginatus | reverse complement strand
TTCTAAAATACTTTTGTAAAGTGAGATTTCAGTATGCTGTAGCACTTACCATTTTCTCTTGTCCCAGCAGTTTTTATTGTAACATTTCACTTTAAAGCCTTATTCATTTACATAGATTAAAAAGAATGTGATTAATCGTGATTAACTGTATGAAATTCTGAGATTAATCACGATTAAAATTTTTGATCATTTGACAGCCCTAAAATATATATATATACTTACTGTTTTTGTTTACTCATTGTGCTGTTAAGTGCAGTTGGATTGCTGCTCAGTTTTGTTCTACACTGTGCAATGACAATAAAGGCATCTTATCTTATATTATCTTAAAGTAAACATTTATAAAGCATTTTCGTTGTAGATATTTACAATATGTTAATATATTTATTATTGGGTAGGCAGACATCTGTTCATTCTGGTGAATCTATTCAAGTTCTGTTCCAATATAAATAGCTATGTATCTTATTGCTATAAGACACGTTATTGTTATTGACATGTCTATATTTTACATTCACAATTTTATTAACACTCATATGGTACATGTTTTCTGTATATGTTATTATACATTCAATTTCTTTCTGTTTTTATTTTGTGTATTGTGTTTTATTTGTATGAAAGCTGCTGGAACGCCTCAACTTCCCTTCAGGGATTAATAAAACATGTCTTATCTGATCTTCTCTTATCTTACATAACTTTACCTTACACCTACATACACAACATACAGCCTACTTAACTAGAACAGTACATGAGTGTATAATTCAAATGCAGCTATTGTTGTACCTAACTGTATGTGCCATTGTTCTACACTGCCCCCTTCATTTGCATCATATGCAGACAACCAGTTCATTTGTGATCAAACGCAGAAGAAGCAGCCATCTAAATGACACTCCGTTAGGTAAAGCCAAGTATGAAGTCAGCCTAAAGGGTTTTGGCTGTGTAATCAGTACTATGTGTGTCTAAATGCTGTACTCTGACTAAGCATTCGTTCTTCCCCATTGGATTTTGAAGGTGACTAAACTTGCCTATAGCTCCAGGGGCTTTTGAGCTTGGTACTAATTGTACAGCCAGTGAACTAGAACACCAGAGACACCTCATGGGTTTGATTTGATCTTGAAAATTATTTAAGAGAATATGGAAAAGTTTACATTTTTAGAAAATTGTGCATTTGTGCATGTTTTGTTAGCTTATATATAAATAATGAATATGTCTTATATATCGCATAAGCAGTACATACACAATGATACAGTGTGTATATACTAGAGATGCGTGAATAGGCTATTATTTCATCCGCAATCGCATCACAAAACTCATCATCTGTCCGACATCCATCCAAACCAACGTTTTTAACCAATTTTCAAAACCGCACCCGCCTGCCATCCGCCGGTTGTTTTTAGGTCTATGGGTGATGCAAGGCAGTGTAGCAGAGATATTAAGGCTAGTTGGCTGTTGTATCCCCACAATATCAGCAGTGAACTCCATCTCCTATCGGTGTGCACTGGGACAAAAATAAATAGGCTAACCTACATAAATAAAACGCACTTCGAAAAACCTTTCCTTACCTGACTAGGCTACTGTACAATTTTGCCACAGTAATAAAAAAAAAACGCAGTTTGGCACATCATTTCAACATACTGCTATTTACTAATTACTGCCTATTGCATTTAATTTTTGCAAAAACAAGAAAGAAAGACAAATAAAAAAAAAAGTCATGAACTTAAATAGCTTCGCAGATTTTTCACATGACATAGCCTGCACTAATGTCATCCTGTTAAAATTTCATAAAAATTAGCCCAAGCAGAAATTTTCTGACTGTCATTTTCCTTGGTTTTTAAATTCTCCCTTTTGGATTTACCATACTATTAGATACCTAAACAGTTGTCACAGCTATGACCTATAAAGGCATGGACTCCACAAGACCTCTACAGGTGTGCTATGATATCTGGAACCAAGACATTTACAGGATCAGACCTCACAGTCTAGCCTTTACAGACCCCCGACCTACACACACACACACACACACACACACACACACACACACACACGCACACACACACGCACACACGCGCGCGCGTCTGGGGTTCCCATGACCCAGTTGCTTGTACACTGGTTGTCTTTCCTTGGGCCACTTTTGGTAGGAACTAGGGGCCTCAGAGACATTTTTAATGTGGGGGACACACATATTGGATGGGGGGGGTCCTTTCCCAGAAATTTTTTAATGAATTAGATGCCATTTCCTGCATTCCGGTGTATACTTTTTTGCATGATGATATGATAGCTAACATTAAGCTAGCTGATAGATCTCCTAACATTGACCAGCCAGCAGTCTTCACTAACATTTCCATTGGAACAAAAAAAACAATTGTGGGGACAATTTGACTTTTCTGCTTCTTTGTAAAGAATTTTCTTATGTCCATTGTGTCTGGCGACGGAGCAAAAATCACGAACAACTGATCATTTACCAAGATCAGCCGACTGTTACTTACTCCCAATATTTCATCGTTTAGTTGAAAATACATCTAACATGGCCTAGGGTTAAATGTGAGGGCATATAACAAAAGAATATCTCCACATTGTGAGACGGCAATGAGGCTGACGTTAGTGACCTCCTCCAGTCTCGAGCAGTCTGCACCTTTACTGTCTGTGTAATGAAGAGTCACCTCACTTGTATGCGGTGAGTCGTTGTAGGCAACCCAGAAAACCCTGAGTGGACTTTCAGTTGTGTGTGTGTGTGTGTGTGTGTGTGTGTGTTCTCCCATCAATCAAGTGGAATAGATTCATTAGAGAAGCAACAGAAACGGCACTGGGTGAACTAATATTTTATGTTATATGTGGGGGGATCCAAATGAATAATTATGAAATGTGATGGAGACACAGCGATGCCCATAGTAGATACTAACCACTGTATACTAGGATCACCCCACAAGCACAACCTGCTGTATTGGAGATATCCTGACCCAGTTGTCTAGCCATTACCATTTGGCCCTTGTCAAAGTTGCTTAGATTTTTACCCTTGTTCATTTTTTTTTTGCTTCCAAAAAACAAGATTTAAGAACTGACTGTTGACTTGTCTATAATATTTCACCCTTTTGACAGGTGTCACTCTAAAGAAAAAGAAGAAGAATACTGATGCATAATATAATACAATATAATCAAATAATCTTATGCGGTTTCTAATATTTAACCTTATATTCATGTATTTTATGAAGACCCAGGGTCAGGATTATAATCTTTTCCAGTGGTCCAATTTCACCACTACATTCCATTTTCTGTCAAATCACGCTAACAGATAAGTGCGTATGCCAGTCGAGTTCTCCAAAAGCTTTACAAAGACTTTAGTGTCTTCCTGTAAGTGCTTTGTAACTCTCACTGCAGCGATCTCACCCCCCGTGTTTCAATCTTTAACACGGTCAATTAGAATGCCCGATCCATCTTCCTAATGAACGGCCGTGTTTTTTAGGATTCGACTGTGCAATTAGAGGCAGCAAAGCTTCTTGCCAATTATAAAAGTTTTATTGCAGCAGATAGCTATCAGGGCAGTGGTGACATCAAGGAGAATCATTCACCGTCTGACATGGGAGGATTGCTGGAGGATTAATTGAACACTGACTTAATGAATTCCACATTTGTGGCCTCTGCCAGTTTTGGGTTGTGAGACTGAAATGCTTTATAAGCATTTTCAACCTGTCCTCTAATGGCGATAAAAGGGGATGAGAGAAACAGGGAAAGGATGCAGTAAATGATGTGAAACGTTTGGTATTCTTCTCAGAGATACTGCAGTTCATTCTTCTGCCCTTGCAATATTTAGTGTTTCATTATAAAAAATAAAAAAAAAAATCAGCAAGGCAAATGATTAGTCTGTGCAACTCGGCACATTTTTCTTGCTTTCCCAACTAATTTGTTTAGCTGTAGCAGTCAACCGAATACAAATCATGCGAAAAAAAAACCAAAAAAAAAAACAAGAAAAATAAAAAATAAAAAATAAATAAATAAAAACCCAACCTGAGTTGTTATGCCACAGAAAAGACATGCTATAGGCCATTTCTCAGCTTTTTGACTAAATGCTTCGCTTGTCACTCTGCTGTTGTTGTGAAGTGCCTTGCAGAGGCCTTGGCGGTGCAGAATACAGGGATTAAAGTAGAGACAGCAGGATCATGGCAGCATGATGGGCTTCCGCTTTGGGGCTCTTGGCTGTGAAGCAGTGGGGCTGAGAACGAAGGCACCGGATTAAACGGAAACTCTGTTGTGCGAGCGAGAAAGCTAAATACCCGAAGCGACTTTTTTTTTTTTTGCTTTACATGCGAGTACTCGTGCACCTACACTGCGCATCGCCGCTCACGCTTTCTTTCTACCTTGCTCTCTTTTCTTCCCACTGTATTGCTATGTGCACTTCTAATGAGCCTCAGTGCTTCATATTCACCATCACCATGGTTACCTTTGTACCTCATTCCCCTCCCATGATGATGCAGCCCAACTGGACTTGACATGCAGAACCTGCCTGGAGGCAGTGGAGGCTGTTCGCTGCACTGGAGCACACAACTACCATCTACAGCAGGTAGCTACAGTTACTTATCAATTCTGTACCAACACTATGCACCAATACTTACTTTCAGCATCACATACTGGGGTACAAAGCAACGCTGGTGGATAAAACTGTGGCACCAAAAAAAGCATCCACCCTAATTATTTTTTTTTTCCATTCTCTCTCCTTTTAACATTCTTCATCCAGCATGTTGATGTAGCTCAAGGTCTTATTAAATCAGACAAGTTCATTTGTTTAAGTCGTTTAAGGCCCACAGGTCTCTAATGGCTAATGATTTATAGTGCGAAAGAATTCGGCATTCAGGCACTTTCAGGCCTGCTTGGCCTGTCATATTGCGGAGGTGTCACATTACTTAAGAAATTAATGCAGGAGGAAGTCACTGTTTCTGGCTGGAAGATTAATCACTGCTGTGTTGGAGGAGATGGGCGCGAATGCTCCTGCACCCATGCAGCACCTCCGGCACAGCCCCAAAACCTTAATGGCGTATTTGAGACTGCGAAAAGGTTCGCAAAGATGAGGCTTAGGACAGTTCACTGCACATCTAAACAGAAAGGAGATGCAACAGGGGAAGGTTTACCATCGCATACAAATAATTTACACAAATGTGCAACACGTTTGTTACCACTTTAGAATTCTCGATTCTGATTGGTCAGAAGGACTGGATTTTATTAATTTATTCATTTATTTATTTTCATACTATCAACATTTATACTAGTGCCCGCTGCTATGTTTCTAATCATTTGCTTAGTTTTAATACAGTATACACACAGTAACAGGTCATTCACAGGGACTTGTCTGGCTTATGACCAAATTAATCAAAGCCTAATAATAATAATAATAATAATAATAATAATAATAGCTGGATTTTTTTTTCATTTTTTGTGGTGTACAAACAATAAAACAGTTTGTATGTCATGCCATAAGGACTCAAGGGGGAAACAACAGCTCCCAGAATCCACGGGGGCCAAGCAAGATGGCTGCATCTGGATACTTTCTTTCCAATCCATTCTCAGTCCTCTGAAATTGTAGTTATGTGTCACCTGCCTGTTTTATGTTCACTGATTATCTTTATTGTGTCCACATGTGTTTAGTTAGCCCCCACCTTTTTTTTTACTCTAAGCCCTGTCTAGTACCCATGCCAAGTTTTGTCCCATTTTTATTTGCCTCTTATAGTTTCTGACTTTGCCTAGTCCCTGGTCTGGCATCGTATCTGTGCCTTGCCAGACCTTATGCCTGTATTTGGATTTTGCTCATGGATTACTTTTTGCCTTTGACTGACTGACTTTAGATAACAAAAACTTACATTTGTGTCCACTCCTGTTCTGGTGAGTGTCTAACACCTAACATACTGGAAAATAGTAGACAATGACCAGCTTGTATAATAATAATAATAATAATAATAATAATAAATATTATTATTATTATTATTATTATTATTATTATTATTATTATTATTATTAGGAGTATTAGGAGTATTAGTTGTATTGATTTCTGATGTATTTAATAATTACAGTATCGTATTTGGCTTTTCAACAATATTTAACACACTTTTGAGTGACATTCTTCACCATTGCTTAGAAACTGATGATTTATTTTCAGTAGGTCAGCTTCGACAACAGCATTTCAACAAATCTACATTCCTCTTCTTCTTTGTCTTCTTCTTCCTTTTCTTCTTCTTATTACTGTTGTTGTTTTGTTATTGTTATTTTTTTATTATTAATCATCATTATCATGATCACTTGCAATCTGCTGTGATATAAGGGGTAAACTAAACGAAGCGGTTGTTAATTACCCCATGTTGACTATTGTCCTTTAACTGCACACTCCATTATATTTTATTCCCTACATAAAGCATAATAAACGTATTTTATTCTTTATGTAGGGAAATAAAGTATAATGCATTCCCATACATAACTATACTGCTGTGCATAATTATAATACTAATGCTATGCATTCATTTTAGTGCATTACACATGTAAAATGTATATAATAGACCTGTCAATATGGCTGGATGTCATGTTATTGGACTGGCTTTGTTTTTCCTCTTTCCATTATATTTAAGTGCTCTGGAATTTTTTTTAATGCTCAATTACAACAAACAATGTTACTAAAAGGGGTTTATTTGGATCAGCTAGATTTTTATCATCTTTAATCCATGCTATAGATGATACTCCTGCATCCTGGCCTGGACATTTACCTGTGAGACTTTCAGAAGATTAACAGAGATAAAACTTAAGGGACATAGCTTGAATAAGGGAACTTGTGACAGAGAGTTGCAGTTCGATCCCTTCCATACATCTGGACATGATTGAAGTCCCCTTAAGCAAATCACCTCTCCAGGCATCATGGACAGGGTTGCCACATGCTTTGAGCAAGTGTGTTCACTGTTAATGTGTGTATTCACTAATGTGAACAGATGGGTTAAAGTCAAATTCCTCTGTGTGTAAGCACAGGGGGTCGATCACTTCACTTTCACTTCACTTAAGGCACCTTGCAGAAGCCTTATATATATATCACATTTAATCTATGCTCAGAAGATGAGCTACAGTGGGGTAACATTTTAGTCTTTCACATGCTCATAATTTAGTAACAATTTCCATCAAGGGAACATTTTTGTAAAACTGTAAAGACATTTATAACACATTTTATTTTATACCACACTGCTGTTTTAAATGCTCTATTCTGATTGGTCAGAGGGACTGGATTCTGTTATTATAGTCCTACCCTGTACAAATGAGTAGGTACTTGAAGAATCTCATAGGTTTCTCCAAGAACTTAGGGGCTCCTTCAAGAACTCAAATGTTCCTCAAAGCTCACAGAAGTGCCTGGAAGAACTTTTGGGATTCCTCAGTATAAAATCTGTTTTCTCGAAGAACCCATTAAAATTTAGGTTCCTAAAGGATTTTTGTTTGAATAGAACTGAGAAGGTTCCTCAAAGCACCTCAAGAGGTTCCTCTGTAGGTTCAATCTTTCTCGAGGATCTTCTCCTTTAGTTTAAAATAGTTTTAATTCAGTATTGTAAGGCATAAGGCATGTATGGCACATGTTCACATTAATCAAACCCTATTAATAAATGGATTTTTTTTTTTTTTAAATACAGGAAGTGACTTGTATTGTGGACACGTTATTACATTAAATGTACAGTAACTCTAAACTGATAAAAAGTAC
This sequence comes from Duopalatinus emarginatus, assembly GCA_028565595.1. Lineage (NCBI taxonomy): Eukaryota > Metazoa > Chordata > Actinopteri > Siluriformes > Pimelodidae > Duopalatinus > Duopalatinus emarginatus. The sequence continues at coordinate 4,038,490 of JAOVVF010000017.1, read as the reverse complement.
TTAATTTAATACTTATAGAATAATAAGTGTAATATTTGGCTAGTTCCTGTGGTGTAAAATATATCATTACCTTTGGGAAACATTTCTGGGAAACTAAGAAGACCTCCAAAACATATTTTATTTTATACCTCAACACTTAAAAGCTTGAATCTGATTGGTCAGAGAGACTGGCTTCATTTTCTATAACGACAGCTATCATTACAATACAAACTGCTAATTTGTTTGAACTCATTATTGTTTCTGTAGTAGCGTTTCTTTTACAGGGACGTGTATGGGATGTGTTCAAATTAATCAAAATAAATAAACAAAACCTAAAAATAAATGGATAAAAAAACTACAGGAAGTAACTTGTATTGCAGAAGCTCTATAACATTAACTCTAAAACCATTTCACTTAATTATTTAACAAATAATACATGTAATGACTGGCTAATAAGTGTAATAATTATAATAATAATAATTATATCACAGCTCAGTTACTACATTATGTGGTTTCTGCTCAAATAGTTACTGTACATACTGTATATATAAACCTATTATTGTACATTTTACCAATCTACTTTAATCTAGTAGTTGTGGTGTAAACCATATTATTCCATACCACACCTCAGTTGAAGTCTCATTTCTGTTCATTTTCTATAGCATTATCATGCCAGCTGGTAGGTGTCTAATAATTTACTTAGGTTTAATTACTGTTTCTATAGTAACAGGACATTCACAGTAAATTATGTGGCATGTGTTCAAATTAAGCGAAGGCTAATAAAAAATAGATTAAAAAATACAGGCGTTCATTTGTCTTATGGAAGGTCTCTAACATTACATTACAATATAATATACTGATAAAACCATTGGATTTAATTTTATAATAAATAATAAATGTGAATGCTGGCTAATTGCTGTAATGTTGATGATATCATCAGATTTAATCAATACGCTATAGCTGATATTCCTGCTCTTTTTGATAATCTCTATGTAAAACCTGAACACGTCAGATAGTGCACAAAGCACAGTAACGCATGGGGTGGAGATGTGCAGTTCCTCTGGATGAAGCGATAACACAAGCAGGACTGTGAATACAGTATCCAGTTACGATGAGAAAAGTGTTTGATGAGGAGTTTATTTCGTGTTCAACTCCATGGGATATGGCCTGATTATCTTATTATCTGATGTATCACTAGCGCTGCTATATTTACACTCATCTTCGTGTTCTTCCTCTTCCTCTTCCTCTTTTTTTTTCCAGGCAGCAGTTATTTTAGAGCAGATGAGAGGCATGTTTTCAGCTTGAGGAGGTTGATGGCAGGCAAATTAACACTGTTATGCTGTTATGAAGGTGCGGATATTAAAAAGAAAAAAAAAAGAAGGAAAAAAAAAAAGAAACAGAAAAAAAACGACTTTAGCCTCTAATGAAATCCCAGTGATTTTTAATGAGAATTGCTTTCTCCCTGCATTTCCTGACAAATTCAAGGCTGATTTCTAACCGATAAGCAAGAACGATGACCAATTATTTAAAAAAATTAATTATTTTTTAAAATTAATTATTAATTTTTTTTTCACCTTCATTTTCCAATGGACTTGTTCTGATATGGGAAAACGATGAATTATAAGTGAGTCATGTATCTATAACAGAAGGGAATAAACTAAGTGTGAATTTCTTCTTCTTCTCTCTCTCTCTCTCTCTCTCTCTCTCTCTTTTCACTGTAATACCTACTATGTATTAATGCATACAGCCACAGAGCAGTACACTGAGCGCTTGCAAGTTCACACACAGATACGCAGGGCCATTTTTCATAATAATTTCAGCGTACTAGTCTGATATCAGCTTCCATCTGACCAGAAATTCATAACCATTAGACTGCAAAGACCAAGAAAAAAAAAGGTGAATCAACACCATTTTAGCTCTCTTTACAGAAACTGTATGTTGACCAAGGACAAAATTTCCATGGCTTTATATGTAATAAAGAAACATATCACAATGAATCTGCATTTATTTGACTTGTAAAGGATTTATTTATTTATTTTAAATTCAAAATGATGAGGGAATGTAATGAATCATTTTTTATAGTGCTTGCTGTTATTCAGAGTATTCACACCAATTCACATGACATCATTTATTTCACTCTACCCTAGACTTCATTTGCCAGGTAAGTGCTTTGGCACAAACTTCCAACCTGCCTGACATACAGCTGACTGAAAATATCCCTGCTAATGCTCAGACTTAACACATTTAAACTCAAATTTAAAGCATTCTGTCTCTGAGATGGCATCCATTCAAATACTGGAAAATTGAAGTCAAGGAAAACAAACCCGAAGCAATAGTGCCACCCTTAGGTATAAAAAGGAACTTAGGCCCGAGAAATAAGAGCATTGAGGGATTTAATAATAAAAAATAATAGCCTAAAGATGTATTTTCTGCCATACAATGAACTCTGAACTTCTAGGATTTGCTTATATACTAGTATTTAATACCATACAAAATAATTCAGATAATGATGCCTTTTTCGGCAGTCAGAATAAATGATATATATCTAGAATAAATGTTCACTAAGGTTACAGAAAAACTGGTACAGACTGTAAAACAAAAACAGGAACAATTTGGTGGTGGCTTCATAATGATATGGGGTTTGTTGAGCAGGCATTCAGTGGGACCCCTGGTACATCTGCAAACCTGTCTAACAGGTGAACACTATGTGTGGCTCCTTTCTGACGAGTTACACCAGTTTATGTCCTGCGTTCATTCTGATAGATCTAGAGATACCAAATTACATTTAGAGGAACATTCATCTGATTTTAGTGTTCTGCCATTCACACCTCAATTACCGGATCTTAATGTTATCTGGGATGCTATAAGAATGCACTGTGGAGCACAGAAATCCTAAACCTTGGAATACAACAGAATTGTGGACCGCTCTGCAGGAAGTCTGGTGTTTATTGCTACAGAATATTTCTGAAAGCTTTTAGAGTCCATGCCCCTTGGGGGACCTACCAATATTAGACTGGTGTACCAGTTTTTCCTCCGTGAAGCAGTGGTATTTAGTACAGAGCCTTATATTATAGTGCTTTACAACTAACTAGCATAATGTGCATAGGAATAGTAAAAGTCATGACTGCCTTTTTTGGTCACATTTTTAGTTGTACATTTTCATATCCATGTCTTAATTATAGACAAATCCATGTGTTCGATGGTGAGTCGTAGTCCGACTCTGCATGCTGAGAGTCACTCAGGCTGACAGTGACAGCAGCATGGCTAATTGGATTGATGTTGTTTAGCAGTGGCTATATTAACATTATTCAAACAAATGACAAAATTTGATAAAGGACAAAAATAACAACTGGAGTCTTATTGATTTCCCAGTGAAAGTAAACTATTTGCCTACCTCGTTTGCACACAGAGGAATGTGAGCTCTGCATTTAACCCACCCATGCAGTGAAAAACACACACACACACCAGTGAACACACTTGCCTAGAGTGGGGGGGCAGCCCCAAACCACAGCACCTGGGGAGCAGTTAGGGAAGTTAGGTACCTTGCTCAAGGGCATCTCGGTCATGTCTTGCCCTGTGGATAGAACCAGCGACCTTCCAGTCACGGGACCGGTTCCCTAACCACTAGGCCATGGCTGTCCCTTGATATCACGGTTACAAAGAAGGAAAAAGGATAAAGTGAAATAAAAATTTTAAATTGTACCTTAGGACAACTTACATTCACATGCACATATCTTGTCCATGACCTTGTTGCCATTTCACTAGTTGTCTTTCTTTGGTCAGTGTTAACCACTGCATACCAGAACCATCCTGCAAGACCTCTGCAATTAACCCATCCGTGTAGTGAAACGCACACACACACAAGTGAACACTAGGGGGCAGTAAATACACTTGTCCTGAGCGGGGGGCAGCCCCAAACCACATGCCCAGGAACCAATTGGGGGAGTTGCTCAAAGGCACTTCAGTCGTGTCTTGCTCTGTGAAGGGATCAAACCTGGAAGCGTCAGATTCATACACTTGCCTATTTTTCCTACTTCCAACACGTCAACTTTAAGAGAGACAGTGGTCTTCTGCTT
>JAOVVF010000017.1:3980943-3992879 GCA_028565595.1 Duopalatinus emarginatus | reverse complement strand
GAGCAGGTGATGTGTGTCTGTGTAATGAGGGAGGGTGTGGCCTAAGGAGGTCAACACCCTATATCAAGGTGTGTATAATTATTAGGCAGCTTTTTTTCTTTAGGCAAAATGGGCCAAAAAAGAGATTTAACTGACTCTGAAAAGTGAAAAATCACCAAAAGTCTTTCAGAGGGATGCAACACATCAACACATTGCTAAGATATTGTGGCGTGATCACAGAACCATCAAACGTTTTGTTGCAAATAGTCAACAGGGTCGCAAGAAACGTGTTGAGAAAAAAAAGACGCAAAGTAACTGCCAAGGATTTGAGAAAAATCAAGTGCGAAGCTACCAGGAACCCGCTATCTTCCAGTTCTGTCATGTTCCAGAACTGTGACCTACCTGGAGTACCAAGAAGTACAAGATGTTCAGTGCTCAGAGACATGGCCAAGGTAAATAAAGGCTGAAACCCGACCACCACTGAACAAGACACATAAGCTGAAGCGTCTAGACTGGTCCAGGAAATATTTGAAGACATATTTTTCAAAGGTTTTATGGACTGATGGAATGAAAGTGACTCTTGACGGACCAGATGGATGGCTCGTGGCTGGATCAGTAACGGGCACTGAGCTCCACTTCGAGGCAGACGCCAGCAAAGTGGTGATGGGATACTGGTATGGGCTGGTATTATTAAAGATGAGCTGGTTGGACCTTTTCAGGTTGAAGATGGCCTCAAAAAAAAAAAACTCTCAAGCCTATTGCCAGTTTTTAGAAGGCACTTTGTTTAAGCAGTGGTACAGGAAGAAGTCTGCATCTTTCAAAAAGACAATGATTTTTATGCAGGTCAATGCTCCATCACATGCATCCAAGTACTCCTCTGCATGGCATGCCAGTAAAGGCATTAAAGATGAAAAACTTTTGACATGGCCCTCTTCCTCACCTGACCTGAACCCAATTGAGAACTTGTGGCCAATTCTTAAACAGGTGATTTACAGTGAAGGAGAACAGTACACCTCTCTGAACAGTGTCTGGGAGGCTGTGGTTGCTGCTGCACAAAAAGTTGATCGTTAACAGATTTTTTTTTTTTTTGTCAGAAATGTTTATTGGAAAATTTTGAGTTGTTTGTTTATAATTCACACTTGAACAGATGAAAATAAAAAAGTGAGATTTTATGTTTTTCATTTAGCTGTGTAATAATTCTGCACAATAATTGTGCACATATAGATATTCTCCTAAGAAAGCCAAAACCTCACTTTTACTTTCTTAAACATTTATGTTTGAGGTTTATTAACATTTTGGATTAAACGAGAGCACTGTAGTTGGTGATTAATAAAAATAATTCTCCAAAATAAGACTTGCCTAATAATTGTGCACACAGTGTATGTTGTATTTGTACATATAGGTGCATTTAATTGTATTTAAGTACAGTATAGGTTACTTAAGTAGTCTTGTGGCCTTGGAGAACAGAAGATTTGAGCCCCACAACTGACAAGACTTGACTAAAGTGTGAACAAGGGGCCGTCTGTCGTTCCGGGCATGTGTGCTCACTGCCCCCTAGTGTGTGTAGGTGTGTGTTTCACTGTACAGATAGGTTAAATGCAGAGTAGTCAGAACAGTATGCTCAGAAGATGTCAGAAGATGTTATGCAAACTGTCAGATGACTGTCTTTCTCATGCTTCTCTTAAAAATAACGTATTGTGAAAATGACAGCATTACGAACAGTACCACTTCCCTAATGTACTCTACTGCTCTGTGAATCTAACGTCAGATCCTGAGCGACTCAGAAATAAAACACAAGCTTGAATCAGCAAACATCCATCCGTTGACTCGTGTGTCACGTTCACACAAAATGATAAAAGTGGACTTTATGATAGCAGACACCTTTTGAAATAAGCCTTCATACATATTTTATTTATTTCTGTGTTCTTGTGGGTGTCTTTATGCCACTGCTGGTGTCATGGATCTCAGTGTTCCACCCTTAAAGTCTTAAAGTATTACCAAAGGATTTATCAAAGCTGCTGTCTGATAAACAGGACACCGGAATTAAAGATGCAGAACAGGCGCAGAAACGGCATTCCTGAGGCAGGCAAGTGAATCAGTTGAGCATATAAACCTTGTTTTTATACCTGCTTCACAACACAGGGTTGAACGTTTATGCTGGAATTGGGAATTGCAAGTTATGAATGGGTAGATTTCTATGCCTACAGGCTTTAGTGTGTAATAACCTGCTTCCTATTTTCCAAGAGTAGAACCAGAAACTGTGCAGGCTGAAGGTTTATGGTTTAGGTATCCTGCTCCTGAGTGTGTGTAAAATGTACTGATTAGAAGACTATGTATTGTAAACCTCGACTTGATGTGCTCCAAATCGTATAATTTAAGAGTAGTTCTGATTATCAGTAGGGTTAATAACACTGGTACTAGGTACCAGGGGGGCAGGCATGGGCTTGTAATTGTGAGCAGAAAGTCCTGGGTTTGATCCGGACAATGGACAAAACATGACTGAAGTGCCTTTGTGCAAGGCACCTAACCCCCAACTGCTCCATAGGTGCTGTGGTTTGGGTGTATCAGTGTTGGGGAAGTTACCTAAAAACAGTCATCCATTGCTGATTAATCATTACTTCACTAAAACTGTAATGGGATTACTGTGCTGATTACTTTCTGAAAAATATAACCTGATGAATGACTCTACTTTTTAGTTACATTCTAAAACCAAAATAAATGTACTACAAAATAAACTACAAAAAATATCAGGAAAGTACAAAAAAGATTATTAATAAGACAAAAGTCCTTTCAATGGTTTATTTAGGAACAAAATGTAGCAGCAGTAGCAAGACCAAACTTGTATAAAATGAACATGAACACTATTCTTTATGATGCTGTTTTTTTTTTTTTTTTAAAGAAATCAATGTTATTAAACATAAAAAAATAAAGTCAAATTAACTCTTCATCAGGGGTCCCTCAAAACACTCTGACATTACTGACATGTGGACAGACAAGTATAAGAACTGAAAAATTATAATTATATTAGTAAATAAATAAATAAATAAATAAATAAAAACAGTCTCTAAACAGTCTCTAAACAAAAAGAAATACATTTAGAAATATGCATATTAGTTAATTAGTAAATTATGAATTAATATTTATTTTTTTTCCTAAAAGTCATATTTATAAAAGTAAAACAATTGATTAGAAAATATGTCCAACGTTAAAAAAAACAACAAAAAAACACGTTTTAAGTGTTTTTAAGTGAGTCTTTTTAACACTTTTTTCCTTATTTGACCACTAAATCTAGGACATTTGATAACTAGCTGAAACTCTTCTGAAACATTAGTGGTGCAGTTCTGATTTATTTTGCGTGTTACAGGGATTGTAGACGGATTGTGAAACAGTAAAAACCTGTACAAATTTAGCTTTATTAAACAGGTATTTTAGGGAGATACCAAATTAAGGAACAAGTCTAAGTAAGCAGTTATATTTGACTACCAGTGATTACCAATATTTTAAGTGAATTAAAAAAAACTCACTTATAATAAGCCATTATTTTCACTCTAAAACTCCAAATAAACATATACACACTAGAGACAAAAACACAACCAGTGTATTTAATGTTTATACCTTTATAAGAGTCATTTATAATTGGTAAACCTGGCAACCTGCTGGTGCAGGGGTGGAAACAACAGAGAACAGCTCTGTTCAGGAAATCTGTGTGAGTAAAAAAAAAAATAATCTACTAATCTACTTACAGCATGTTTAATGCACATGCACCTGAGTTAATACTAATTCATTGGAGGACGCCCTCTAGCCTGGCAAAGTGCAGCAACTTGATGTGGCATCAATTCCATAAGTAGATGGAAGACATCTGGAGGGATGTTTCGCCATGCCCTACTGGGTATTCGTAGGTGCATGATCTGGGTTGTGTATGGAACTCTCCATCACATCCAATAAATGTTCTACTGAACTCATGTCGGGTAAATGTGCAGGCCACACCATTCATCAGAACTCTCCAAAATGCTTGGCATGGTGCAGTTTTCTGCTGGATTATGTTGTCATTGTGGTTGATATCATCAGGGTTAATGCAGAGGTCACGTTCCTCTGTATGCAAGCACAGTAGGCAAATAGTTCACTTTCATTTTCACTTATGTCATCTATGACATATGGCCGGTACATCCGTAACACTGTGGATTGAGGAATGTTAAATTCCTCAATCTACAGTGTAACGCTACACAACATTAAAAAATTGAATGTCCTATCCATATGAAACCTTCTATCATGCCTTGGTCAAACTCTGATTATTCATGTTGCCTTGCCATAAGCGCACTGGCCAGTGTTCAGCCTCACTCACAAATAACACCCTGACAACTTATACAAGTGTGAGCATCCCCAAGATGACCCTTGAGGAAACGCCACTGCATAAATGTTACTGCTGACCTGTAAGTGCAAATGGTGCAAATTAGTAAATTAGTAGTGAACAAATGCTTCAAGGTTTTTTTTTGTTTGTTTTTTTCCCAGAGGAGAAATTTTGGTTAATAATGAAAAGCTTTATTATTGTTTGGCCTCACCCAGTGTCAAAGAAGCTGTCACTTAAAAGTGATAATTTCCATGAATTAGTGTTTGTGTCAGACTATTTTCCTTCCACCTCACTTATATTGTGCTGGATGGACAGCACTGAATGTAGCTCTATAATTGTGCTCTATATGTCGGCCTTTTCAGGTGCTGTGACTCACCAGGTGTGCTAATAAAAGTGTCTTAAAATCCTTCAAATTCTGCTTCATGGAAATTCTTCCCTTTTTGCACATTTTGCACTTTCCACTCTGTGCGTTTGGCCTTTTATGGAGTTTTGTTAGCGTCACCAGGCACTAATCAACTGTGAAGTGCACACAACTATAATTTACTTCTGATTTATCGATATGCATAAGCGTGGAAAATTATGAACATTTTGTAAATCCGGCATGAATTCCCACGCAACTTTATTCAAAGATCAATGACTGAGGCTTGTTGCTTGCACATAGTTTAGTAATTTGCTTTGGGGGACAAAAAATTAGGCCATGAACTTTTGTAGAATGTCAGTTCATAACCGTGTGCTTTCAGGGTGCATTGCTGGTAGTTTTAATGTATTTTATGCATTACTGGATGACTAAGTCAGCTATAATTCCCCCCCGCCAGCCAACCCACTACTAGCCGGAATCTACAAATCAAAACCTCAATTAGGTCATGAAAATCACACTCTGCAAAAGGCCACAGGAGTTTCTCAGCCACTGTCTTATTAATGAGAATACTTTCCATTGCTCCACTAGTCTCAGTCTACTCTCTGTGGAAATAACTTATCTGGCTAGAAATTTGTCTGTGTATGCGCGAGGGCAAAAGAGAGAGGGTGATTAATATACTGGGGAGGACCAATTAGCACAAAACAAAGTGTAGCATCATGGGCTACATGACAAAACGAGGGGAAAGGTTCTCGGCAGCCTGTCTGACTGCTAGTACAAGTGATGGCTCCATCGATCAAGAACCGATCGTTAAGTTTGACTGATTTATACTGTCATGGTAGATGCCACCAGAGCACCGAGGCAGCAACTGGGTCATCAGAACACTTTAATGGGCAGGATGGAGGCGGGGCTTGTTTCGAGTTTGTCTTCGGGAGACACTAATTGTGTGCGTATGTGTTTAATATATGATCCTGTATTCTGAACATTCAAGATAAAGCAACTCATTTCTCATTTCAGCCCCGAGCGTACAGATATTATACATTTGTAATTTAATGTCAGAAATTAATACCGAAAATGATATTTAGCCCACATGTATAGCTCAGGTACTACTGAGGCAGCTGCATGAAAGTGCGATGTTTTGCGGTGGAAATTGCAAAGAAATCTCACTTGTCATTGTCAACACTGTCGATTGTACACAATAATCATTCATTATTATTATTATTATTATTATTATTATTATTATTATTATTATTCCCTATTATTATCATTATCATTATTATTATTATTATTATTATTATTATTATTATTATTGTCTACCATATACGTCTACCATCAACTCTGAGAACTGACTTCACCTAATGCTGAATATAACCACTGTAGCAAGACAATCTGATCTGAGTTACTTTGACAAGGACTGTGATGGTCAGATGACTGGGTCAGATAGTAGAGAAGACTTACAATACAGTAGGTCTTGTGGGATGTTTCTCTTTATACACCATACCAAAAGAAGGCTAAATACGGACAACTGGTGAACCAGCAGCAGGGTCATGGTCAGTGTTGGGGGGTAACACGTTACTTTTTCAGTAATGAAGTAGTGTGAAGGCTTACAGTTCAATATTGTGTAATCTCATTACAGTTACTAATTAGAACAAAATAAAAAAAAATCATGTTACTTGCATCACTTACACACAGATATTCTCTGTTACTGCTGCCTTGTTTTCTCTGTCTGGGCTGCCTAACCAGCAGGTTGCCAGGTTTACCAATAATAAGTCCCTGTGTTTTTACTTAAAGTACAATTATTATAATACATAGGTTGTGTTTTTGTTTCTAGTGTGTATATTCTAAAATACCTGCCTAATAAAGCTAAGTTACAGGTTTGTTCTGTTTTACAATCCAGGTACAATCCCTGTAACACAAAGAAATAATTCAGAATTGCACCACAAATGCTTTAGAGTTTCAGTTAGTTATTAAATGTCATAGATTCAGTGGTCAAATTAGGAAAAAAGTGCTAAAAAGACTTGACAAAAAACGGTTAGACTTTAACCTCTGACAAGGAGTTTTATTATTATTATTATAATATTTTTTAAAATCTTTTTTTAATGCTGGAAGTATTTTCTAATCACATCCTTTTTAGAATTTTAACAATTTGACTTCTATAAATATTAGTTTTAAAACTAGGAATATAATTAGTAAAAAATGCATTAGCTCATAATAATAATAATTTATTATTGTAATTGGAATATGTAATATGCATATATCTAAATTCATTTTCTTTATGCATTTACCTGTAAATATAAACTTTGATGAGACTCTTTTTTTGGTTTACTGATATAATTATAATTTTTGAGTTTTTATTCTTGCCTGTCCACATACCTGCAATGTTGCAATGTTTTGAAGGACCCCTGAAGAAGTGTTTATTGGACTTTATTCTTTATGGTGCTGTTTAGAACAAATCAATCTGTTATAAAACAATAGAAAATAGTGTTCATTTTCATTTATATTCATTTTATACAAGTTTGGTGTACTGCTGATTTTTATTTGTACTCAAGAAAATCCTCAGAAATGCATTACATGTGAACTGAAAAGCAGCTGTGCAACCCATCTCTGAATACACATAACTTCCCTAGCGTAAATTTTAACTTCACTAATGGACACAGGTAGCAAACATGCAACCGTTTTCCCATGTGTGTAGACAAAGCCGGATGAAAACGGAAATCTCACTCCCACTGTTATATAAACCATATCACTTGCTGTTATGTGACTTGTCTCTGCCTCCTCATTTACATGTCCTTTGACACTTTTTACAGGCTTCCCTCTCAGCTGCCACTAAACATTGTGTTCTGCGTAACAATTAATGTGCGAGCATTGTTCTTGTTTTCCTCCTAATGCCTGCACATTAATGCAGAAAGGTCAGAGGAGTCATTTATGAGCTTGCTCTTCCATAACTCATTTGAATGCTACAGTTTGACACTGCGTGCTCCTCAGGGACAACCCACCCACCAACCCACCCACCAACACACACACACACACACACACACACACAGGGATTTTTTTTAATGAGTGCTTGTGTAAGTTAAATATTGTGATGGCAGAAACAGAGACACTTTGCACACTCTCACTGAAAATAAGTAAGTAACATTGCTGGAAAAGATCTTAAGATCCAGTGATAACTTGACCATGCGCTGTCAGGAACTGGCATCTTACACTATGTGTAAGCGTGACATTTTATATAATATAACTGTTGATGGTTTCTGCTCCAAATTGGTTGACTGTTTGCAAATATATAACCAAATATAAGATGATTTTAAGCATAAACATTTTTATTCAACTGGCAGATTTGGCACATTGGTGGCACATTGGCAGTTGATTTCTTGGTGGTTAGGGAACCGGTCCTGGGTACGATCCCGCACAGGGCAAGGCACAACTCAGGTGCCCTTAAGCAACTGCTCCCCGGGTACCATGGTTTGGGGCTGCCCCCTGCACCCTGCTCCACGTAAGTGTGTTCACTGCTGTGTGTGTGTGTGTGTGTGTGTGTGTGTGTGTGTGTGTGTGTGTGTGTGTGTGTGTGTGTGTGTGTGTGTGTGTTTCCGAACTGCGAAATGCAGAGGTCACATTCCTCCACAGTAAGCAAATAGTTCACTTTGATGCAGCTCAGGGCATCTGGGGTTTTGGGTTCGAGCCTGCTCCGGTCTTTGTAGTTTGGTGTGTTCTCACCTGTGTCTGTGTGGGTTTTCGCCAGGTGCTCCAGTTTCCTCCCACATACCTAAAAACACACATGGAAGGCAATGTGTATCAGTTCGCGTGTATCAGCCGAACATTAATGCAGAAAGAAACCCGAATTCCACCTCACTGTAGTAACCCCCAACAGACCCTACTTACAATCTTCGCCCTTTTTAGTGAACGGCTGATAAACACAAATTGCATAATATCGCAAAGTGAAAGCACAAAATAGCGCAAGTGCGTCAATGATGTCAGATTCCATTCCATATTCTCAAGTTTCAGATCAGAATTAGAGATATTAATGCCAAGACATGTGTGTGAGGTGTGTGAGTTCATTGTTCATTATTCTGGGTTTGTGCATACATCTCTTTAGAAAACCAATTGCTTCATGAAGTATATACCAGAGAGCAGGCACTGTCATTATTAAGGCCCCCACTGTATCTGGCTGCTACTAAAAAATTGGTGCAGAGAACGACAAGGTACAGTGATGCAAAAATAACAGGCGGACAGGTTGACATACTGCAAGAGCAATTCTCTCTTTGGAGAAATTTTAGGAGAAGAAGCCTTTATTTTTCACATATACATTACATTATAGTAACATTCGTTTCTTTACATATCCCAACTTGTTAGGAGGTTGGAGTCAGAGCACAGGGTATATGATACAGCGTCCCTGGATTTGATCAAGGGCCTTGATCAAGAGCCCAAAAGTAGCAGCTTGGTAGTGCTGGGATTTAAACCCCAGACCTTCTGATCGGTAACCCAGAGTCTTAACCACTTAGCCGCCACTGCCCTAAAAATCCCACATCTATAAATCATTAAAACGGTGAATATAACTCTTTGTAAATGGTTAATGATTCCTTTTAAACATTTTATAAAGTTAGATGACTTTTCAAGCTCTAATTAATGTCCTAAAATAATTCCTTTATCATTTTTAATCCGGAAATAGAAGCGTCAACATTGTTAGTTTCATAGGCTTGTGGTTAATAACCCTGACTTGTGACCGAATGGTCACTAGTTCGATCTCCACAACCGAAATGACAGGAGTGAAGTGCACTTGATCCTTAAGGCACCTAACCCTCAACTGCTCCCCAGTCACTGTGCATAGGGATTTAAAAATTGAGTATGGCACAGCAGTAACAACCTAAATATGCCATGGATCTCATTTCTGTACAAGAAAGCGGACGACTCAGGAAGACGGACACACGGGGAGTCTTGCATAATCTCATTCACAATGATAAATGTCATGCATAATTAAACTGCAGATAAAGTCAACACAAAGTTATTGGAGCAGGTTGTAATGCATCCCGAAATAAATATCTTCTCAAGTGCTTTATAATTAATGGTAAGCTATGAGTCCTTCCAGGAGCTACATGTAAACATGTCAGTGCCACAGACAGGGGGAGCAGAGAGCTGCTATTATCTTCTCCGACATGTGAAGTCTTCCTTATGACATAATGACTCAGACAGAGACCGCCAAACAAAGGAAGCTTTCTTCATGCATCTGTACTGCATAACGATTTCATGTAACTACAGCACACATAAATGCAGCCGTCATTAATTCACCTTTACAGAATTATTTATTTATAAAAACTCGTCCTCTGGTATGTTCATCCTGTTTGCGAGAGCGAAAGGGAGAGTGGGACTGATGCAACTGCATTTGAATCAGCTCTACACCTTTCCATCTGACAATTCTCCCTTCTCAAAAAGGTTAGCTCTGCCTGCTATTCTAACAATGACTTCAGCAATTAACTGGTGTTCTATTGGAGGTCCCAGTTTTTCCACAGCCTGTGAAAATGCCATCTGTCATCAAGACACACTTCAGGAAACGTTCTGCTCTGACTCATCTTGATTATTTCCTATAGAGAGTTAAAGGGGGAAAGAAAAAGGTAGGGAAAAAGGGGTTTGGAAAAGGTTGAGATGCCCTGTGCCCTAAAATGCAGACATATGTCTTATCTATCTACCTACATATCTATTTATTTAGGATTCAATTGTTTTATTTCTGTTAGGATTTCTAGGGTCTGGAAGAACGAGTGGCATGGCCCATATAGCAGGTCAGCATGAGTTAAGGCGGCCATTGGCTTAGTGGTTAGGAACCACTAAGAAAAAAAAACTAAAAGTTGACTACCATGTGCAGTTGCTGCTTAGAAAAGCTTTAGGTTCTGTTATTCACTTCTGGGAACCATTTCTTTTTTTTTTACCATCTTTGTCTTTCTTTTTCTTTTACTTAGACTTCTTTTTTCTTTATTTCTCTGCTTTGCTTTGCCCTATATTTCTTATTCCCTTATTTCGTTTTCTTTTAGTTTTCTTTTTCATAAGTTTTGGCTTTTATGCTTTGTGACAGATTAAGCAGCACTGAAGCATGACAGAACAGGCAGAGCGTACTGCACAAGCAGCTGGGCGTCTCGCTTGCCACTGGTGGAGCAAGAGAATGTGTCTGTCTCATGGCCAATCAATAAGTAAGAAGAGTGATCCACCCCGGCGTGGGGCGAATCACCTAGAAGCCCGCAGGCCAATGCGGAAAAGATTCAGGAAGTTAGAGGCGGCCCTTTCCGGCTGGGAAATGACCGGCAGAGAGAAAGAGAATTAAAAAAAAATTCACACTAAGCATCAAATCTCTACCGGAGAACAATAATTATTTTGGGACAAGCCCTCTATGAGGCCTGCAGTCTACCTGCTTTACCCATCTTTCCTGGTGCAAGAGAGCACAAAAATCTAAAGGTGTGACGGGGAGCCCTAGTTGAGTCTCGACTTAAAAAGAGACTCAGCCAGGTGCTCCTTGTTGGGCCTAATTGCCCCCGTGACCCCTAAGGGTGACTGGTCATATAGGCTGGCTCCCTCTGGTGGTGGCAGAGGGAATAGCCTGGCCCCTGGTGGTGACCAGCTGAGTGGATCGGTTGTGTCTGGTGGGAGCAGAGAGAGTTGACCGACCCCTGACAATTTTACTTTATTTTATTTCAGTTTATTTGTTTTACATAATGACTTTAAATCCATCAGCGTGTTGACAGCGACAGGAGGTCACATGAGGCTTTTGCAGCCTCTCCTCAGTCAGGTGATTTATTTAATTATTCTGGACTTTTACCAGTGACATGCAAACTCCACATAGAAAGGACTGAAGATGAAAACATCTCATAAAAAGGACTCTGGATGCCCAGTCAGAAATTGACTGACCATTCTTCCCACGAGGCACTACCCACTGCACCACTGAGTCACACAGAGAGTCTGTTAACAACAAAATCATAAGTGTCACAGTCTCTTTATTTCTGTATTTGACTGTTCTCATGAACTGTGTTTTATAATGAAAATTAAAACTTAAAATACATCTTTCTAATGTAGAAAATCATCAGGTTTTAAACTTTCAATAGATTTACAGCACTCAATAGCATATATATATACCGCACACTGCTTCAGTAAGAGTAAGGCTGTGTCTGAAATCACATACTTCCTTACTGAACAGTAAACGAAAACAGTACGCGAGTGTGACTAGTGTGTCCGAATGTGCAGTATGCATCAAGCAGTAGGTGAAAAGTTCCCGGA
>JAOVVF010000017.1:3943185-3956730 GCA_028565595.1 Duopalatinus emarginatus | reverse complement strand
CAACATACCAAAACTTCACTTTCTTCAGATCTTACCACATATTCCATGGCCAAACTAAAAAGAAAGAATGAATCTATGTTAAAAGACGCATTAATAAATAAAACTGTGGCTCGTTTCAACATGAGATGTGTAGCATTTTTTTTGACACAAGGTACAAGAAGTAATTTTCCGCATCACTGGATCAATCATATCAAAACTTTCTTGAGGTACTTGAGCGTGAGACAAGTTTTTTTTTTTTTTTTTTTTTTTTTTTTTTCCCCCCACACACTCGTAAACCAGACAATCCATTCCAAGAGGTTTTTAGTCATTCCTTCTCACAATAAACACAATATTATAACAAAGCAGCCTAACAAAAATCTAGGTGGAAATAGAAACTACTTACACACTGCCTTACCCTCCTTTTTCAACATTTCTTAATTAAATACCTGGTTATATTTGTCTTTTGGGTTATGTGAATATAATTCCCCCTTTCACCCCATTCCCAGTCCCCGCTGCAGATGGCCAAATCCTCATCTTTGGAGGCCATTCATGCTGGGAAACCTGTGTATGTCCCACCTTGTGAGCCATGCTCCAGATGGGTGCATTTACCTTGTTGCCCTTGGACAGGATTCATGCTGGCAATCTTGTCCCGTCTGGTAGAGCGTGAATGTCTTTCCTTCTGGATCGGGAGTTTTCCTGTTAGGTGTTAAGTCTCCCAGGTATTACTCAATCTGTGTAGTGAACCTGAGTTACGGCACTGCACATCCCCACTGCAGGTTGATCTTGGTTCGAGATGTTTTACCTGTTTGTTTTCTGGAGACTGAACATCCCTGTAGCACCTGTCTTTTTAGTTAGGTGGAATAGTATACCAGGAATAGCACTCTTTTATTTTACTTCCCAATTCTTCTGCCACTCCGCTATCAGCAATTAAAAAGTAACTTTTAACACCTAGGCTATATATAGGCTATATGAGGGCTCCCCCTGGTGGTGGGAGGCCTGTGCAGCATATACAGGTGACATTCTACATGTATACATACAGATATATTTCTTTCTTTATTTATTTGTTTGTTTATTTCTTTTAAAATGTTATAAGGGACGTCAATTAACTGTAAATTAATTAACAGTGTTTTTGCTTAATTAACAAGAATAATGCATTATAACTACTTATTAATTCATTTTAAATGTCACATCACAGTGTAGAGAATAACTGGTAGGTGCCTAATATATTATTTAGTAGTAACTGACATTTAAATAAATGTCAGCTTAAATATTATTTCTGAGCAACTTATTCACTACCATAAAATGTTACTATAGAGAAAATAACTGTAAGTAAATAGATAGATAGATAGATAGATAGATAGATAGATAGATAGATTTTTTATTAGTCTGTTCCCTTCAATGCTGTTTCTTCTAGGTTTTATTATATTACCATATATGATGATTTCCCCCCACACACAGCAGATTTTTACATATTGCAATGACATAGGCATTAATAATAATGACAGTCAAGTTTTCCTCCACTGAAAATAAATAAATAAATAAATAAAAAGAAACAAAAATATAGATTTGACAGGCCCACGTGTCATTTGTTCATCCTGACAGTGTGAAAAATCTACACCTTTAGTAAACATCCACTTTTATGTCATTTATATCCAGGCTCACACATATTGCTTGGGGTGTTGATCAAATTTATGAGCTAAACACTCAGTATATCTTAATACATATTGAAATGTCACAATGCCGAAGCCCCATGGGCATTCAGTCCGTGTCGCCCATTCTAATTCAACATAGCAATTGGAGGGCTCACGAGAGAGACTGAATGCATTATGTACTTGGATACACACTCGCAAGAGTGTCTAATAGGGGGTCCTGGGTGATGAATGTGTACACATTGTTTTTGGGGGCAAATTGATTCATTGAGCCCTCTGCCTCAGCACCACATTTCCATTTTCTATAAAGAATGGGTGCGAGCCCTCGACCCAGAAAGGGAAGACCACAGTGATGGTGAAATATGGCAAATTTGTATTAAGAATACAATAAAATATTATAGTTGACATTTTTCGAGAAATGTGTGCTATAAATGTAAAAATAGCTCCAGTGGTTTTAGTGTTTGAATTTATTTTGCACACATACATTTTATATAAAATGGGTTAAATAGTTTTCTTGCCTGTAAGTATACAATCACATAACAGCAAATGTATTGCAAATGAAGAGAGGAAATTCCTGTTGAGACTCCTTTGAGACTACTAGGGTAAGTCCCTATAAGCTTTAAACACCTGGATTTTGGTGGTTTCTCCCACAAGCTCAGATCTTTTCAAACTCGATCAATTTCTTAAGGTCTCTCCAACGATCTCTAAGTTCTGTGGGATTTAGATCTGGGATTTGTCTGGAACACTTGAGGACATCCAGAGACTTGTTCCAAAGCCACTCCAGTGTTTTCCTGACTGTATGATTCAGGTATGCTTCGGTCTTATCATCTATGCAATTGAGAAGTAGTGCCATAGCATGATGCTCCCACCACCATGGTTCACCATAATCAGGCTAATATAGTGCTTTTCAAATCATGTTACGATTCTAATATATTGTATATTTCACTTGTCAACTTCTTACTTTTTTTGCTTTTTTGCATTAAGGATGTATCTGCCATGGGCTTGTATACCATCTATACTGCCATTGCGCACTAGTATGTTCTTAGGAAATTCAACAGGACCCAAAACAGGATAATTAAGTTATTGAAGGTTATTGTTATTGAAGACAGACAGACAGAAAGACAGACAGACAGATAGACAGACATATAGATAGATAGATCAGGGGTTGGCACCATATGACTCTGAAGCCATATGTGGCACTTTTACCACTCTCTTGTGGCTCATTTTTATCCCTGAAGTTTGACATATAGGCTGCTATTGACACAGTACCACAGACAACAATTTTGCATAGCTAGTACCTAAAGAAAGGACAAAAAATTTGAAAAGATTTAGGCGAACATTTAAGAGATGACTGAACAGTTATTTGCATTTTAAACTCCAGCTGGTTTCCTAATACATTTAATTACAATGCGATACTGTCAAACACTGAAGTCAACTTCTCAATCATCAGCTCCTAGTTTGATTTTTTCCCATTTTACCTTAAATGGTGCTGGAAGGGCCAGTTTGTGTCCGTAGCACAGTTTAAGATGGGATGGTAAAATCTGAGGTTGACTTTTTCTTCGTAAAACGTCAAACGTTAAGAGATATTTTACAAGAAACTGTTTACTTCTGGAGAAAATTATCCTGCCAGAGATGTGAGAAAAGCAGCTATACCTTAGCTCAAGCTTAAAACAGACCAAAAAAAGTCTGAGTTTCCTATGACACTATTAGCTTATAATATTATTAGCCTATATTTGGGCATTAGCACATACTGACACCCAATTAAAGCCAAGATAATGCAAACATTATGTCCAAAAAAATTGACAAAATGTTGTGGCTCCCACAGTAGTTTTTCTTAACATTTGGGTTGCTATATGGGCTGTATCCTCGTCTAGAAACCTGCCTTGGGAACTATACGCAAGAAAAACTGGTGACCTTGAGGGTGTGACCTGCAGAAGAGGTAATTCCAATAATCTCAATGGACTGTGAAGGAAATAAGTCAAGCATCTTGTAGCACAAACTTGAATTATTTTTACAATGATAATTATACCAGAGAACTGCTGAAATCTTATCAGTCAGGTGTTGATGTTGAAATGTTAAACAGCAGAGTTCAGTCAGCAGTGCCAGCTATAACTCAAATATGTTCATTTTCACTCTCACGGGGATTTGTGTACTGTTGCTGACTTAAAGGAAAAAAAAAACATTGCATGCTGATACTGTGACACTTTCTATAAGGAAACATCAGTCAACAGTGACATGCTTTGTAACGGCCAGTAAGTTTTCCACCATGGGAGAGGATTTTCTTGTTAACGTGATAAACTGTATATGGATTATTATTCCATAACGTCAAGCCCTGGCGTGTTTTATTCCTACATTATACATAACACTTTTAACTGATCCACCAGAAAATTCGACTTGATGCCAGAGAGGTACATATGTGAGCTCTAATGTGAGCAGCCAAACATACTTGAATCGGTTGCAGAACAGGTGCACTGTGAAGCTGATATTAATTGAAATTGATTCTGCAAACTGGGACACATGGATCATTAATTTCTACCCTTCCGTCAATCAATATGGCATTTGACTAAAGCAGCGCTGGAAAGCTACTTCCAGCCATGGCAGCTTATATTTATGTCTAAAGGCAATAAATAATTATGCTTGAATAAATAAATAAATAAATATTTAGGATGATATTGTGTGTGTATAAAGTTTATGTGTTTCCACAGCTCATTGTATGGCATCCCAGGTGTCTTTAATAAATGTAAGATCTGGTGACTCAGATGAGAATGGCAAAACCTCAAACTCAGATCTGGTGTCTTTAGATTTGTCCTGTTGAAAGAAACCAAACCCATCACAATAAATGCAAAAAAGGTGAAACTTGTCAGAAAGAAGGCACACATAGATGTCTGTAGATCTTTTTTTTTTTTGCAGTCTGTACCTGTTTTCAGGTACTTTAGTGTGTATTAATTCTAAACAAGCACAGCTCATGTCATCTTGAATAAGTGCAGCTGTCCGAACAAATTTGAACTAAACAGATTAAAACATGTTTGAATTTCTGCTTCTTGAACTTTCTTGAAGAAAGCAGTCTATAATTAAATGGTTTCTTTAAATATACCCAGACTAATCTATTCTTATGACTCACCAAATATACCCGCCAAATACTCCCACATCATTCCATGGTGGTGTTTCCTCCGCTGACTTCCTGTAGCTGCCCACAGATGTAACACACTCATGTGTTCCTACAAAGCCAAAAATTGACCAGCCCCCACCTACCTGAAGACATTTATAACCCCACTCTCTATATTACTGTATTCCCTTCGGACCAGAAACATTGCTTGACTTCACCCACGAGCCCTCAAGATATAAGAAAAACATGCAGAATTTTTTTTTCTGTAGTGGTGGAATGAACTTCCCCTGGCTGTCTGAATGGCTGAATCACAGGCTGAAGATAGACGTCTCGACTAGACGAAACTAAAGTAAACTTTTAGAGAAGTTAGAGCAGTGAGACAAAATAAATAAATAAATAAAACATTCCCAGTTTGATTAGCTTTACATGTTTATGAGTGGTTCTTCTGGGTTCACCAATTCACCTACCAAAAATGTGCCAGAACGTGAGTGTGAGTATGTAGGCAGTTGGGAGACCCTTATCCAGAGTAACTTTTTTTTATTTGAAAAATAAAATTAAAATGTTTACATTTACATTTACAGCATTTAGCAGACGCCCTTATCCAGGGCTACTTACTTAGTGCTTAGTGCTCTGGTGCTTATTTGAATTCTTGAAGTATCTGAAGCTAGTGAATGATCAGGATGCAGGAACTCAAACCCGAATCCTAAGAAAGGGTAACAGTTAAAAATCTCGCTCAAGGGTCTAGTACATGCTGATTAAAAAAATGCATGAATCAAACAGTAATAATAATAATAATAATAATAATAAATAATACTATTATTATTATTATTATTATTATTATTATTATTATTATTAATACAGTAAATGAATGAATAAATGATACAAAAAATAAAAAACTCTGTTACCTCTACATTTTCCCAAAAATACTGAATCACTGAGATGAGCTAATGTGAGCATGTGTTTTTCATGGCACTTACACAGCAGTTTTGTACATCTCTTTAGACATGAACATCTGCCAAATACTATAACTAGAAATGTAAATGTGCGATCATGATTCTCATTACAAACACCAATAAATCATTGATTTTAAACTTCTCATTTGACAGACTTCTGGGTAGTCAGATAGACCTCATACTGGTGCATACTGACTATTCCTGTCTATATGGTAATGAATAGCAAGATATTAATTTACAAACATGTTTTTTTTTCTCTCTGCATATTGGCAGACCACCCCTAGTTGCAGCACTGATGAAGGACGTTTCTAAAATGTGCCATGAATCCTGATGTATCATAAATGACTCCTGAGCTAAGTTAAATCCTCTGATAGGTACATGCTGTACCTGAGGATTGCTTAATAAGGGCTGCATTTATAGGCCAGACAGAAGATCCCAAAGCAATTCGTTGATAATTTGCACTGCAGTATAAAATGGTTCCATGGGAGCTGTGACTGATTGGGCTGGATGTGTGTTTGGGTTTCTGGGTTTAACTCACTAGCAAGAACCAGGCTTTGCGCTGAATTTTACTTAGCTCAACGGTCTACTCCTTTTTCCACCATTAACGTCATATTAAATGCACGTTTTAAGCACTTTTGTTTAATGTCTTTCTAGGAAGTGTTGTTCCAAAAACTTTTAGACGGATTTTATTTTTAATATAAACAGATAAAGCAGGTGTCTTGTTAAATCTGGCTCATTATGCAGAACACTAAACCGATGACTGATGAAACAGATGTTTCTCACCTTTAATCAACAGCACACCTACAGGAATCTTCATACAATAAGCAATGGTTCTTCACTGCTATGAATGCAAATGTGACGCTACTCCTCTTCCACTACTACCACTGATTTTGTTTGTCAGAATAAGTAGACTGTACTCTTGCTTAAGGATGAAATAAAGCACAACCGAGCTTGTGGTTATTGAAAAATAATTAACAGTGCAAGCTGAGTTACTGTTTCAATCTCAAAGTTACTTGAGCATCATGGTACTGGGAGGTGCAGTGAAACACACACTGATAAACACACACACACTAGAAGGCAGTGAAAACACTTGGCCGGAACAGGAAGCAGACACCTTACACAGTGCCCAGGGAGCAGTTGGGAGGTTAAATGTCTTTCAGTGGTACCGGTCAGTGGGTGAGACATATAAGGCAGCAAATGTACAGTCAGTTCTCAGGTCTTATGCATTGGAAGCAGGAAAAAAAAGGCATACATTTTTTAGCATAAGGATTTGAGATTAGAACTGGATCAGAGCAAATTGGATCTTGTGCCTAGACTCTACAGTGGTTAGTACCTACTAAAAGTGGTCCAAAGAAGGTCAACCATTGGTCCAACAACTGGTTCATCAGTGCCCAAGGCTGCTAATGTGCATTAGAAATAAAGGGCAGACCATCTGGTTTAATCTGGCATCAAATCCACAGGAGGATCTGTCACCAACATCTCAGTGCCACAGATACCACAGCACACCTCGACAGGTCATAGATGTTTCTTCTGCTGTTTAGGCAGGGGGTTTTAATGTTATGGCTGATTGGTGTAAACAGTCATGTGATCTCTAACTTATTGAGAAAGCACAAAGCACTACATCCTGTAGATTTTCCTAAAAAAATCTGATTGACCTTTATAAAGCATTGACCTTTGACACTCAAGACTCCTTCCATAGCTAAATCACTCAGTAAATAAATGAATAAATAAAAATGTGTCCTGATGCAAATCTTCACCACACCAGCAGTCATGTATTTCCCTTTGCTGAGTAGCACTACATATTTAATCCATTTTTTATTAATCTTAGATTGTGTGAAGCATCCTCTTTACATGTCCTTGTGAATGAGCTCCTATTAAACCAAAAGCAAAAGTGAAAACATGTTTGTTTTTTTTTAATTAGACATGACTAGTAATTGAGCTGCTGTTCTGACACCTTCTGACCAAACAGAATGGTGTGAATTCAACAGCACTGTACCATGATAGAGAATAATCGAGTTGAAGTGATGATCTGTACATATGAGGAACCAGGAGTTAGCAAACAGTGCACCATAGTTGCAAGATAAACGCTGATTTGATTTTTGAAGCATGCTGGCAAAATAAGGGGTTATTTTCCTTATAATACTTACATGGGTGATAATTACAGTTTTGCAACATGCTACATACATTAAAAATGAGTTACATTTGCGTCACATATACATGTAGTACTGCAAATGCTATATTGGGGAGGGGAAAAATTACATCGGACCAAATTAATGTAAAGAACAGGAAGCCAACATGGAGTTGTATGGATTTGAATTTGTACAAAGGCCTCATAAAGTTAAGAATATACACAAACATTCTAATAATACTGTAGTGCTTTGAATTTATTGCTTGTCAGAGTTTATTTGATGCTCTGCAAGAGATAAGTATATAAATAGCTGTGTGTATTGTTTCGGAGAAAGGAAGAGAAGAGGGAACACAGTTTTGAGTGCTGTGTTTGATTTTGCTAGAGATTTGTGGAGTTTCAGCAAAGTTGTAAATAATTTTGAGTTTTTTTGTTTTTTGAGAAACTGAGTTTCTTAAAATGTGTTTAAACATTTGGGAAATCTGTACTGTATGTAGTATGTTGCAAAACTAATTTTCACCTTTGTATCTTGAACAAATCCTTCATGAGATGAACTCAAAGATCTTTTTTATGTACACAAAAGGCCTTTTTCTCTCAAATATTGTTCACAAATTTGTCTAAATCTGTGTTAGTGATCACTTCTCCTTTGCCGAGATAATCCATCCACCTCACAGGTGTAGCTTATCAAGATGTTGATTAGACAGCATTATTATTTCACATGTGTGCCTTAGGTTGGCTACAATAAAATGTCACTCTAAGATGTGCAGTTTTATCACAGAGCAATGCCACAGATGCTACAATTTTTTAATTAGCGTGCAATTGGCATGCCAACTGCAGGAATGTTGTGAATGTCAATATAGCGAATTGAGTGTCCAACAGATTGGCCTGGTGGAAACATAAATCGAAAGGGCTGCTCTGGTTCTTCTTCCTGTGGCAGGTTGAGGAGGTTTTGAGTACATCAAGAAATGATACCAAGAAGCGTTATAAGTTGTGCATGGTGATGTATGACCCCATAGTGACCAATGGCAGCACACATGTTGATGTTTCCACCATGCTGTCCAGGGACATTGACAATGGCATGTATATGCATAGGGAACAGCACTGGCATCCAGTTCAAGTACTCATATACATAGAGACATTGAGGTAAATAGTGATCTGTCCAAATAGGGTACTGAGGGGGTGCTGTACCCACTTGCACATATTGGTATCATCGATCCTTCACATGGTCAGAGTTGTAATGTCATTTCAAGACACGGTCGATTGTGGACAGGCTGACCTGGTCAATGTTTGTGAAAGGAACATTGTCTTGCAAGACCCTGTCTCTGATTTCCCTCAGGGTGATGGCATTGTTTTCCAAAAATACGTGTTTACTATAGTGGTCTCTTGCTCAGTTGTGAATTTCTGGCGTCTGCCACCTCTTGCTGGCCGTCTTTCTATTCTGGGAAATAAACATACACACACATTATAGGTTAATATTTTACAATATTGCTACAAAAATGTAAAGACGCATATTGCACTATAGTGCACATTTCTGTAAACACTGACACCATACAGAATACCAAAGAACTAATCAATGGTTACTTACCTATTCACTTCTCCAAAAGCCCGGATAGCCGGAGCTACTGTAAAGCGGCTCAAATTTGGCTCGACTCGATGCCCAGATTCAGTCATGATTAGGCCATGATTGGTTGCATGATCCATTAAGGTTGCACGTAACTGATTTGAAAGATTGCCTCGTCTTTGCTTTCCTCCTTCTCTCTTCCTCTTCAGCCTGCTAGGCCTCCTCTTACTCTCACTCTTCCTCTGTGCACCTGCTGCTCCATCATCTCACCTAACACCTGCTATCAGTCACTTGAGGCCTTGTTTATACTCTGACAAATGATTGAAGCCTTGAAGTCTAATTAAGTTTGCACAGGTGCGAATTGTGTCAGACTATTTGTTAATTAGGGTTTTGTATTTGAAGGTCTTAGGTGACCAAAGTGTGCTTAATGATGCAATTTGTGGTTAGCGATTTGCAAAGATGTGACTTAGAATAATATGTGAGTGAGGACATATGGAATTGTGCTTAGAGTTTAGCAGTTTGTAGTCGCAGTGTTGACACATGAGCTTTATGTTTTTTTGATTAGTGTGCATAGGTTCACATTTTGTGTGTCTACAATGTGGAAAAACAATTGTACATAGTCAAAACATACAAAAAAAACCCTTCTGTCAAGTTAAAACAAGTTTCCATTTTTCTGAAATCTTCTAACAAAACACTTTTACTTGTCCATACTATTTAATATATTTTAAGAAAGCTGGTGTCACACCTTAAATAACTCTTTTCCCTGTGCCAAAATTATTACCTCAGGGATGATCCCTACAATAGACCTTTTATGAGGCCTGTCACTACCAACTATACCCTATACCTTCAGGGTTGTCAAATACCAAAGGTGAGACGAGAGGCACTGCTTCCAAACTAACTGCTTTGTCAGCACTGACTGGCTGGGAGTTGTAGTCCTTTGTCCAGCACTGTGATGACTCTGTGATTTTATTCCCGTCTGGTACGGCCATGTCTGGGTTTTTCTCAGAGAAAATTACAGGCAGATTTACCTTCTTTTTTTTTGCTCAACTCCATAGTCGTCTTATCATTTTAGTCCCGTCCCGAAACACATCAATGAATTTGTACAGCCTCATATTGAATAAAATAGGTTTTTGGCAACTGCTCTACACCATATTTAAATACTGAGCGCATGTTTTCTTAGACAAAACAATATGACAGAGAAAGCTAGAAACTGACTGGTCCTCCTGTTTTTCGTACTGTAGTCTGGTTGCAAGAGTTTGTAAAATGTGAAATATTTTTTTTACAGACTTCCCCCTGAGAAACTAATCCAATTTTTGTTAGCTGCATGTGAACTGGTAACTAAAACTAATCAATGCAGAATGTTTAATATTGTCCACCATTTTAGAGAACTAAAAATTCCACCTGAAAATGTTTTGTATGTTCCTGAAAATCTTGTATATTTATTGTTATCTCTTGAGCTGCACCAGACATGTTGGCTGACAAGTTTGTGTTGACGCACAAAATTGCTTTTTATTCACCGGCACAACCTGAGCAGTGACTCGTGATAAAGTGTCAAGCCGTTTAAACTTAACGCTCTTGGGAAATTTCACTGGACAGCTAAAGTAGTAGGTGCACAAAATATTTGCTTTGGAAAGACTTGTGTTTGTTTGTATTGTTGTAAACCTAAGCAATTGGTGGCTGAAAGTCAAGCTTGGCAAAATAAAAGAGGTATAATGCCAAGAGTGTTTTATTGGTGCAAATTGTTTGTGTGCTTCATGTCAGGATTGGGTGTTATAGGCACTTTGATCCACAAAAAATATGGATGCCAATGATAAAACCCTAAACCCATCACATCAGTCTTGTCAGATAACTCTGCCCTAGAGTACCTCATCCTTTCTTTGATTAGATATTTCTCACATTTTATACATCAATCCAGGAAAGTTACACAGCAGATAGTAAACAAAAAGTTGTGCATATAAAATCAGATTTAGTTTGTGAAAGTGTTTCATTTTATTAACGATCTGGCTGCAGGGAAGGTGTTTCTGCTTGAAATGATTGGCACATCAGAGAGGGGATAGGAAGACAATTTTCTGCCTGCACGGTTATGCATGCCGAGGCTTGTAAAAGTAATGGGGTGGATCTCTCAGACAGTTTTATGTTTGTGCCTCCGGATCTACAGTGTGCCATAAATAGACAAGCTGAGGTATTGGTCAGAAAAGTTAATATCATTATATATATAGTATATATAGTTTATGTTATGCAATATGTCTGCTACTGTCACACCACAATTTCTTTTAGGATAAATAATTATTCTTATTCTCACCTTTTTACTTTTACTTTTTTAACTTTATCTTAGTTTTTACTTTATATGTTTTTTAATCACTAACTATTTATTTAAAATATCAGTATGTTGCAAATTAAACATACCATGTAACATATAACATATTTTGAGAAAAAAATAGCTACCTTTTCAGTTATGTTGCTATGTGCATATATTCTCTCAGCAATGGTTAGCAATAAGCTACACTGGGCAATAAAAACATCCTGATAGAAACAATGCCCAGTAATAGCCGCAGCGCAGCCAATGGCAAAACACTGCTGAGACGAAATATTCACATAGCAACATAAATTTAGCTAACCATCCATCATCCATCATCAGGAATCTGATGCCTAAAGGGCCCTTCGTATATAGCCCCGAGCAGAGTCAGTAGTGGCGTAAAAACACCTTATCATTATTGCACATGATTATGAATGTGTTTACCCAGAGCACAGTTTTCCAGCAGCCTTTAAATTTGGTAGGATCGGTTCTCCAAACTCAGTTTAAGAGAAAAAACTATGGTGGAAGTCCAAGAACATGGCCAGATACACCTGACATACCAATAACACACAATACAAAAAAAGGTAAAAACTACGTTGTCCAAAAAAGCCCATTGCATTAAAAACCTGCTGCAAATGAAAGTGTTTCCGAGAGACACTGAAAGTGGGCAGAATCATTCAAGAGCAGGTTTTTATCTATATATTAACAAAGATACAGTTTATTGAACAGTTTCTTGTGCTTATATTTAATTTGTCCCCAATAATCCAACTGTATCTTCATCAATTTACAGATATAACTTAATTTCAACTACTCACTGTGCACTTTTTAAAGTGGAATTAAATAAAATAAAATCGAATGGTTCCGTCCACTTTCAGTGTCCCTCGGAAACACTTCCATTGTGTTGTGAGACTTTTTGCATGCACAGTTTGAGGATTCACAGTGAATCGGTTAAAGTATTCCATCTGAACACATTAGCGCTGCAAATGGTGATAATTTTAATAACTATTACTCTGCTGATTTGTTTTTCTATGCCACAAAAAATGACTGATATTTACAAAGCCTTGGTGTCCTGAAATTTGTCTAAATAGTATTGAGATGGTTAAAACTGACATTGTGACACAAACAGGCCCACCTACAACAGTTTGCACAGCTGCCACTTCTTATATCTTATTTTATAACACTATCAGTCTTTATAAATAGCTATCTGGAATCTGTACTCTAAAAAAAATGTACCGTTTCCACAAAATACAACAATGTTGCTACAGTTTATCCCCATTTTTAAATTGCCATTTTCATTTCTCCAGAATAACTTGAGTTGTTAGCAAAGCATAAAGTGTCAAGTGCTTATCGACCCAAGTCCTAGGGTGTGTTGGAGTGTCTGCATGAAAGGTTGAAGTCAATGATGTGAATAAAATGCTTTAAAGTCACCCAGGACTGAGATGATGGATAATCCTTTTTTTATTATTTCCCATATGTGAAACTGTTCATGAGACACTTGGGTTTAATCTTTTTTAACTGGTTCCAGCACCAGCCATTAGGGTCTGACAAGACTCTGTGTAAGATATAACAATGTGGATTATATCAATGGCATTGACTAAACCATGAAGGTAAAATAGCTTTTGTAAAATCTGTACAGAATCGGATGAAAACGGATGGCAGTGGTCCCTGTTAAATTGAGTCGAAGGACACAGAGATGAGCAAAGTAGCTAAAGCTGCTCAAAAAGAAAAAAAAAAACAAAAAAAAAACAATGTAGTAGAAGTCGTCAAATTATGACTGATGTTGGCCACTTACTGCTCACTTCACAGCTTAAATAAAAACTAATAAACAGATAAACAGATAGATAGATAGATAGATAGATAGATAGATAGATAGATA
>JAOVVF010000017.1:3898309-3920190 GCA_028565595.1 Duopalatinus emarginatus | reverse complement strand
TGTTTTCTTCATACTCATAAGCATATGTTGAGTAATGGCAATCATCCCAGAAACGACCGAGCACAGTCACAGCACAGGCAATGTGCATTTAAAACCCTGTTAAAACCAAAGCTCAGAGATTGACTGTGAATGTGTGCTAAATATATCAGCAATTACAGGCCACTGGTTACCATAGACACTGACTAATCCTTTCATAGGGTGCGTTTATATTTCTTTTTATTTCCTGATTGAATGGTTAGTCCTTGTTTGTGTGATTAAAATAATGTCCATTACACCTGTGTGTACAATTAATCATAATTATGCATTTAAACAAATATATAATACATAATTCACTTCTACTGTACAAGTATATTTGAAAGAACTTAGTATCAATAATTTGAATTATCATTAGCGAGAACTTTTCAAGCTAACTGCATCGGCAAATTTTCAACCCGAGCATGTAATCAGTGATCGGCTGATATTTCTTTAACTTAGCTGATCGTGAGAGTTGATAAATGGCAGGAAACAAATGAGCCATATTTCACAGAGTAAGGGTTGCGTCAGCCCAGCACAAACTCCAGTTAAAGGATAAAACAAGCCCTATTAACTAAGGGATTGTAAACGACGAGCCTTGTGCATGCCTAAAAAAAACGATATATATTTTATATACTATATAACTATATATATATATTACTATATATATTGTATTCAGATGTGGATTGAGCAATAAAACCAGCTATAAACCAGATTAGACCATATTTATTGTCTTGACTGTTCATCCAGCCCCGCCCTCAATTGGTATCTGCTATCAGCCGATCGGTTACTGCTTTCGGACCCCAAAAACACTGATTAGTTCATCTCAGTGCTTGTATAAAAGCTCCCTTAAATGATTTATGGATACATTTCTTTGTATCCACCTTGATAATCACTTAGATCAAGCTACTGGATAGCTACACGTGCCATTGTGAAAGAGATCTAGGCTTAATCAGTTCACTCTGTAATCAGATACAGGCTTTCAAAACATTTGTAACGCTCCTGCTCGGCAGACTTAATGGAATTGTTCGATTTGGCTTTCTCCTTTTTCACTTTTTGGGGTGAATAGTGTTTAAAGTGCAAAGATCTTCCTTCTTGTTTGAGAAAAAAAAATGCATTGCAGTACAGAAAAGTCTGTCATTTTCATAGCTGCGTATGAAGGATGTCAGAATTTCAGTGTGAAGATTTGGGCCACTACACAAATTAATTGCATTCATAATTAATTTAATCTAACAACAACGTAACCGCCCTCAATTAACATGTGCGATTGTTTCTGTCTGTGTATGAAGGCATGTAGGGTGTCAGTTTGAATCAATAAAATTGGATTTGATGGAAGTATTTGTGAGATTGTGGTTGAAAAACCAGCCTTGTCACTGGAAGGTTGCCATTTCACTCCCCACAACCGACATGACACGACTGAAGTGCCCTTGAGCAAGACATCTAACCCCCAACGACTGCCCAGGTGCCATGGACAGGGTTATATAAGTATACTTGCTCCAGGCTTCACTTCACTATTGTGTCTGT
The DNA here is from genome assembly GCA_028565595.1 of Duopalatinus emarginatus. NCBI lineage: Eukaryota > Metazoa > Chordata > Actinopteri > Siluriformes > Pimelodidae > Duopalatinus > Duopalatinus emarginatus. Next base: position 3,918,654 of record JAOVVF010000017.1, on the reverse strand, counting down.
ATTTGTGTGTTTGTGTGTATATGGGTTAAATACAGAGGTGAGATTCCTGTGTGTGGACGCACTATAGGTCAATGGATCAATTTAACTTATGAATACAGAGTTTGTGGAGAAAATGCAATGGAGTGTCTACCAACCTGTTGACATGCCGTGTGTTCAGCTGGAGATACAAAGAGCTAAAATATCTTGCTGTAGTATGTGTTATAAATGCAAGAACAGTAATCTTGGTTCTAGCTCTTGGATACAGCACGAGGAGGAGAAATGTAGAAATATACAATTATACAGAGGGTAAATAAGTTTCAAGCTTTGCTGGAAAGTAAAACTATTTTTAATTTTTGCTGATTTATTTCATGCAGCACTATGCATGTAATGCACAGAGAGCTTAAATGAATAAATAAATAAATAGACAAACAGATAAATAAATAGATAAATAAATAAACTGCTAAAGCCTCCTTACATAAAATATGTCATCATGTAATGACACCACAGAAACAACCCCACTGTGTTAAAAAAAAAAAAAAAAAAGGTTGTAACTCTATCGTTATGTTGTGGTACGATAAATGCTAGTTTGGCATGAGTGTCTAGGAGAAATATAATATCATCTCACCCCGAGACATGACTAATGACCCACCTTGATGGCAGTGGAGGCGATCTGGAGGTGGTGCAGTTTGCGCAGCGTGCTCTCTCTGTCTATGAAGTAGGAGGCAGCCAGCTGGTGGAGTGCCTCCAGAGTCAGTGCTGTACTGTTGCTTGTGTAGTCACTCACCTCTGCTTTCTTGCTCAGCTTCCTTTTGTCTACGAATATGGTTAGAGCCTCTTCGCCTGAATAAAAGAGTAAAACATGTTTGATAGTGTCAGACTTCTTTTTTCTATTTGTGAACTGAATCCTGATTTTAAAAAAAAATCTTAAAATCTGTTACAAATACTCGTTAAACACCCTGTAGATGAAGATCTGAGTAAAGTGGAACCGCAGGAGCTGCATCGTGTCTTGTTTTCATGGAAAATAAGAGAGGCTGGTGAGGAAACAAACGATTTAGATGCGCTAATGTAAGGGATGACAGAACCAGCATGCTATTCCCTTTCGTAATTAATGAAAAAAATGGGGGCAAATAAAATAATAGAACACTCCTGGACATGGCATTATTGGACAATAAACAAATTTGAGAAGATAAGAGTTACTTAGGCAGCACCGGGCCCAGCCTTTTAATGGAATCATAAATCTAATGGTTCGAAAAAGGAAAGAAAGCTTATAGCTACCATGTTACCATGGCGTGCCTAAATCCACAAGACATTTACGGCATTTAGCAGACGCTCTTACCCAGAGCTGAGTGCTTAATCATTAGTCATAGTTATTAACTTGGTATATTTAAACCTAGTGCTGATAGACCAGAATTCAAAGTACCTTAAGCTAGATACAGCCAGAAATAGGCCATACAATACCCAATCTGAAACTAACAAAAAGTCCTAAAACCTGAAAGTACGCCTAATCTACGCACAACCTGATTAAAAGTGAAAGAAGTGCTGATTTGAGTTCGTGCTCTATTGAGAGGTGTGTCTTTAGTCAGGAGTTAAAGACAAGTAATTCAGGCGGAGTTTGTTTTACTACCATGGTGCCAAGACAGAGACGAGTCTGAATGCTTGCCTCCCATGTGTCTTGGATGGTGTGGATCAAGTCGAGCCATATCTAAAGCATAAAGGGCTCTGGCTATGCATCTGGCTTTGACCATAGCCATCAGATATGGAGGAGCTGAACCGTTCTTTGGCTTTGTAGACCACTGTCAGAGTTTTATGTTTGATGCAGTCTGCTACAGTGAAGGGTTTACAGCAAGGATTGACATTGCTGAACTTAGGAAGGTCATAGATAAGGCGAGCTGCTGCATTCTGCATCAGTTAAATAGAGCCTGATAGCATGCATAGAAAGGACAGTCAGGAGGGAGTTTCACTAGATTTCAGAAGTGTTGGAGAAACCTGCATGATCGAGTCAGGTTAGAAACATGACCCATAAGAGAAAGTCAAATGTCAATAACTACTCCAAGGCTATGTGCTTGTGTGGGTGGAGTGATCAGAGAGTTCTCGAAGAAAATTGAGAGATCGTGATGACAACCAGCAACTTCTGGGATGTAAAGCAGCTCAGTCCTGCTTGGGTAAATGTGGGTAACATGTGCTAGCATGTTAAATCTGTGTTATCTTTCCTCCCCTTACAAGATCATTTGAACCATTGGGCACTGAGGTTGTGACTTTTCCCATGCTCAACATGATCATCAGGCGTTCCCAAAAATCCTGGTTTGGTGAGGATTTTACTTTCAGCTCAGATTTTAATATCCAATCAAACATCTGCACAAGAATAAACTACACATTGTTGGGAATTAATATCAATGGAGATTTTGAAGGAACAGATTTTAAAGCCAGACATCCCTGGAATGTCTTCACTTTTTTTTTTTTTTTTTTTTTTTTTTTTTTTTTTTTTTTTTTTTTTTTTTTTTTGAGATCAAATGATGAGTGATGATGGATGAATCAGCTTTTATTCCTTGATATTTACTTCTAGATGTGTTAAATAGCCATTTTTTTAAACCATTTTAAATTAATCAAAAAAAGTTGGAAAATATGACACATATGTATTTCTTGTTGCCTTGATGTGGCCTGTTAGATTGATTGTGTAAACCATTAAAACAAGGATAAACCAATATAAAGACCACATAGAAGAATGGAACAACCCTCCCCCAAGAAGAAAATGAATCAATCAATCTATCAAATAAACAAACAAACATACAAATAATAATAATAATAATAATAATAATAATAATGATAATAATAATAATAATAATAATTCAGTCTGTGACATCGCAAATCAACCTCAATAGAAAAGACATCACAAACCACAAGATTTAAATTAATTGTCAACAGTAAGAATCAGTTCAGATTCTAATACATAAAGATATACAGAGATGGCAAAGATAACCCTTACCAAAGTGAAGGAAAGGCCAAAGTGTAGAGAAGAAAAGGATTTGTTCATGATCCAAAGCATATAAGCTGGTCAGTCAAGCATGGTAAATGCTGTGCCATGGCTTGCATGATTGCTTATGGAACAGACTCACTAATCTTTTTGTTGACGGGACTCATGATGCAGAATGATACAATATACAAAAACATTTTGTCTGCCAACTTCATCATGCAGCAAGACAATGACCCACAACACACTGCCAGCAACAACAACAACGGACTTCGTCAGGGGGAAAACGTGCACGTTTTTTAGATTGGCCAAATTATTCACCAGACCTTAACCCAACTGAGTAGCATTTCAGCTCCTGGAGAGGAGACTGAAAAGAGGAATCTCCTCAAAACAAACAACAACTGAAGGATGCTACAGTACACGTCTGGAAAAGCAGCACAAAAAAATAATGGTTGGTGATGTCCATGGGTCATTGGCCTGCAAGTAGGAGACATATAATCAAATATGTAGTGCTATTTACTTTAAAGGCTTTAAAGGCACCAACTAATATAAAAGTGTCAAACACATAAACACAGAGGAAATGAGTTGTTAAGTTGTGATAACCGATAGACAGAAAACGTTTTACTTTCTACGAATGAAAGAAATATGGCTTTAAAAGCTGTTGTTTAGCCTCACCCACGTTGTGAGCTTACTGTCATAGGCGCCGCACATGTGACGTATGTGGTGGACAACACCTCCAGCGGATACACTTACGGTAATGCAAAATGACAAAAAGGTGTGCTTAATTTTCTTATGATATTCAGTCACCCCCACTGTCTCTGCAGATTCATCCTCTTAATCACATTCAGAAATATCATCTGAATCTGAAGATCCAGCACTGGGAAATTTTTCTAGTGTTCCAATACTTATGCTCACCCAATAAACACCTAACTCTTCTAGATTGTTTAAAATATCAGGTAGTGAAATCTAAAGTCTACTGATAACTATACAAAAATCTAAGAATTGTTTCATATACAGAAATAAAATAATTATGCGTTCTGGTATGTTAATTACATGACTCCAATTACCTCTGCTCTAATAATAAAGGTTGGCTTTGGGTTTTGATTGGATTTCCATTCTTCAGGTCTGAATCAGTTTTCTTACACTAATGCACATTAACTCTCAGCAGCCCATAAAACTTCCTCTTTTTTTAAAGAGTAACATGTTTAAGATTATTCTTTTTTTTAGCTACAGGGTGTGTTTAATTAGAAAGCTTAAGGGCTTTGGTGTGAGTCAAGATATTTGCATTAGCCTTGATGAAAATAAATGTCAAGACCAAAGAACTACAGCTGGCACGTTTATAGGCAGTGTGTAAAAAAGGCAGTTTGATTTGCTGTAAGTTGTAGTTTATGTAGAAAGGACAGTTCCAGCCAATGATGCCAGATCCACATCAGCACCATCGCTCTGAATGTGAGTTTATGTTGTTTAATGGTGCAGAAAATTAAGAGAAAACATATGTAATCTCCTGCCATTAACAAAAGAATATGATAATCGAACTGTATATTATTACTAGGGATGCATAAATGTCACTTAAATAACACTTTTCCCAACCGAGTATGAGTATTGTTGTACTTGCCAATACCGATACTTACTTTAAATCTGATATCTCTGTATCAGGCTTCCAGTGTGGAGTCAGTACTTTATTTTGAAAATGATGACACAGGGGTCCGCTCCAAAACACCATAATTTATATAAATCTATCAATTGTGTTCATTAGTCATGTGATGCACAAATATAACTGTCCCTTTTTTCACACAGCCCCTCTGCATGACTGACGCTGTCCTGGGCTGCCCACATGGCCCATGTCTAAATCCGCCACTGTTCATAGAGCACAGTTTGCAGTATGCTTTGCTTTGGTTGGCATCACTGATTGTGAAATAATTCCAGATCTCGCTGCAACAGGCACTAGGCACAAGGTATCGAACGTTGATATCTGAGCCTCGTTTGTGATTACGAGTACATGGACATGGTATCAGGCTGATAAATGGGAAATATATTATTATGATAGCAATACAGTGATAAATTGCTTAACTTAACGCTTATGTTACAGAACAATAACCAACAGTGGTGTGGTGCTGCATCCCAAACTTATCGCCCTGGAGTTGATTTTTTTTTTTTCAATAACATTTGTGACCAGAAAGCCCTGGGTTTGAACCCTGCACAGGGCAAGACATGACTGAGGCACCCTTGACACTGTTCCCCCAACTTCTCCCTGGGCACTGTGGTTTGGGTTCAAATCAATATTCTGTCCTACAGACCTACTTAAAAACAAACCCCAACAATGAATGAGCTCTGATCAACAAATGTCAATGATTGGTGAGAGTTCATGTTGCTAGTTATGAAATGCTCTATACACACGTATCTGCACTTGATCAGAATAAATGGACATTTCCGCTAATTAAGTAAAAATTGCTTTTACACTGAGCACATTATGTTCCTATTATTTACATTTACTATTACAAAATTATTTAATTTAGTGGCAGTAGCTCATGCTGAGCCAATTGCACATAGCCATCACTGTGGTATTTACCCCATGCAGGCCAAAAGTTCCAACTAGACCTCAGTGTGAAGTTAAAAAAACAAAAAAACAAAAAAACACTTGTAGCATAAGTCAGAGGCCTGGAACTCTATTTTCACTTTCTCACAGTACACAATTTTGCTAGTTTACCAGAGCAATGGAGGTCACCAGCCTCCAAGAGTTTTGCATTATATGAAGCTACTTGTAAGTGCAACCTTTGGTAGTCTGAATGCCGGGGAGGAATTTCACAGAGGAATTCAATATCAGACATGATCCCAGGCTTTGTTACCAAAATAATCATGTCACTATTACACCGAAACTATCTAGCTGCACCTGTTTTCCCACTTGCCACTCTACACCAGAGTAAATACAGGGCACAAGGTATCAGCAGTCACTTTCCTGCCTTCGTTATGGTACAAAGACTAGCGGCAATATGCTTGAGATTTGTCTGCTTGATCTACGACTGTCTGTTACATGCCAGCTTTTCTTGTCTTGTAACAGTAACTCCTATATCTAATGTCTTGTTGCCTGACACATCGTTTTTATTTCTCATTTATAGCTGTGAGCATCTTCTGACATGCAGTGGGATGTAAGATATCTCTACCTCCTAGTGTGGCCGACAGGAGGAAATGCGTCCCATATTTTTTAATAAGGTTGTCGGTAATAAGCTTCGCAGAGGGTCTGCGTCCAAGGAGTCGGATGTTTCGGACGAACTCAGACGTGAGGGGTAAGGGGGAGTCCAGGAAATCCCTCCTCTCCACAGCCAGGTTGTTCACTTTCCAGCGGCCAAACTCCCTGCAACATAATCACAAACACATTAAGCAAGCTAATCCCAAATAATTGGTTTTGATTACCACACATGCACTCCTCCAGAGAAGGAGGAAGAGGAGAGGACATAACTTGTGCTGAACCATTAGTTTTCGATTCTGAAAATGTTGATTTGGGGAATAAAAGAACCCAGAAAGCTTTTACTTAGAAAGTAACTCAAGTGAAAACCTTCAGCTGACAGGTGCTATGTGTAATAAACACATCAGAACAGAAATCAGCTCTGACAGCAAGGTCCACAAAAACCTAACCAGTTCTGACACCACTTGCACTCATAAGCCTAAAACTAAAAAGAAAACAATACAAGAAAATCCTAGAAAAGTGTTTAGGACATAAAAGGCAAAGGCAAAGCTGGTAACACCTTTCTGAAGATCATATTTACATATATTACAGTGCATCCATGAGACATTAGATACATACATTGCATGCACACATGATGCAGACTTAATTTTATATATACTGCATATACTAGTGTATTTGTGTGAGTACCCCTTTTGTTCTCCAAAAACACCCCAGACCGGTCTGCGACGACACAGTGCAATGTACTCTGTGTTCTGACACCTTTCTGTCATAGCCAGCATTTCATCAAGTTGAGCTACAGTGGGTGTTCCGTTGGATCAGACCAGATGGGCCAGCCTTCATGCAAATCAGATAGGCTTGGGTGGCCATTACCTTGTTGCTGGTTAACCGGTTGTTTTTCCTAGGACCACTGTTGATAGGCACTAGCCACTAAATACCAGGAACACTTCATAAGACCTACCATTTTAGATATGCTCTGACTCAGCCTTGATAGCAAATGAGCCAGGGCCTAGATGTGGCCCACACTTACTTTGTCAGCCAGCCCACATAACACAGTGGAATGACGGGATACGGGTATTGCAACTCAGCTACATAAATAAAATAGCAGGCTATAATTTGGCCAGTTTGAGCCTAAAATGTGATATTTACATGTCAGATTACATGTGGCCTAAAGTCTGCTTGCCAAGACAAATATTAAAGTTAAATATTAAGTTTGCGGCAGTTTTAGCCCACAATATACTTGCCATTGCCATAACTTGGCTATAGGTGCCCGTATTTGGCCCAGCATCAGTTGCTCTCTTGGAGTCAGTTTATCTACACACTATGGCCCTTGTCAAAGTTGCTTAGATCCTAACACTTTCCCACTAATAGTTGGAAAAAATTTTAAATAATTATATTCATATCAACCTTACCAATAGCAAGTATATTGTGGGCCAAAACGGCTGCAAACTTGGAAAACTTTAGTAATTGTCATGGCAAGCAGACTTTAGGTTACATGTAATCTGCCATGTAAACAAAAATATCACATTTTAGGCTCAAACTGGCCAAATTATATCCAGCATCAGTTGCTCTCTTGGAGTCAGTTTATCTGCACACTATGGCCCTTGTCAAAATTGCTCATATCCTAACACTTTCCCACTAAAAGTTAGAAGATTACTAAATAAATCATATTCAACCTTACCTTTTACTACAGATTCGTAAAAAAGGATCACTGATACTTTTAAAAAATGTGGCTGAATCCCTTTAGTATCCAGTTACGGAAATAAACATAAAAAAGAGAATTATCTATATTTTTTTTATAAAATGTACTTAAGTAGTTAATCAAACTAAGTAGTTCTGAGGGAAAAAAAAAGTATTTTCTAGTCTTGTGTCAGGGTCATCAATACTATGGGACAGCTTTGTCTTAATAAAGCCTTCATCATATTGTTTGCATAAAGATATGGCTTGCATTCAGACTGAGGCAATTAAATAAGCGAACCCTTCTGTCGTCCCCTCGCTTTGTTTTACTCATTATTTCTCTCTGTCATATCTCTTCATCATGTTCCCTTTTGAAGCAACCAAGCATAGTTAAAAGAAAGAAAACAAAAGACAAAGAAAACACAAGCATCGACAGAGGTCTTCTGTGATATCACTGCATTAGGAATCTCACTCATCCACAGAACCAGGTAAATGACCGCATGTTCTACACAGTTCATGTGAAAAACACTGCATGACCTCATAGTCGGGTGATGGATGGGGTTAGTAAGGCCTTTTGAAAGGAGATACATCACATTAAATCAGAAGTAATGACAGGGACCTCCTGACCAGATGCTTGATTGATTCTTTCCAGAAAATGAACTTAATTTCACCTGCCATTTTGCAATCCATAAGCTGGCAAAACAGGATTTTATGCAAAATTATATTAAGAATAGTGCACTAAAGTACAGTGCAAGCTGTTTATTTGGAAGGGCATCAAATGTAATTTTCAGGTATATTAAAAAATGTAATTTTAACTGCTGTGAAAGAGTCAAGATACCTGGCATAAGATGTTATATAAGGCGCAATGGGGCCTGCTGGCTTTGTAGAATTCGATGATTTATCTCAATTTCATGTGACACAATGATAAGCCATCTATAGCTGGCCTTGCAGATCTGGTACAGGAGCTGTTAGTGCACTAACCCTCAGCAGTTCAAAGGTTCTGTGAAACAGTGGGAGAAAATCCGCTCTGTCATTTTATTCCTCAGTTACTAGTGAGCGTGATAAACCTGCCTTGTTTTATCTTAAGACCTTATTTGGTCTTGTCTTTCAAACAGGGTATTGGCCTTATTAGGTATTGTCTTTTCCAACAGGGTATTGGCCACTCTCTGGGGCTTTTCTCAGAGCTTGGATGAGCAAACTAATGTTTCATTATCTAAATTCTTATTTTGAAACCTTCTGCTATAAGCTTGGAACAAGAAACCTGGATGACTGATAGACAAGTGATTGAGTTATAGTCTGTCTACAAGGTGTACATTGTAATCGTAAAATTTCATAATCTAATTACTTGATATTCAACAATTCCACTGTTTTAGGATTCGTTTTTGGATCTTAGTACCAGAAGGTCCCTGGTTCGATCAATGCAACCAATTCCTGAGCCTCTGAGCAAGGTACCTAGCCCCCAACTGCTCCCCGGGTGCTATGGGTAGTGGCTGCACACTGCTCTGGGCATGTGTGCTCACTGCTCCCAGGTGTGTGTTGACTGGTGTGTGTTTCCCTGCAAGGATGGGTCGAATGCGGAGGTCAGTTGTACTGCACAGTGATCAAAATAGCAGTTCACTGAATTTACAAAATCCTTGCATCACAGTCTTGACAAACTGTGCGGTTGTATAGAAAGCCAATGGAAGTACACCGGCTGGCTAAGCACTGCTATAGCACTGTTTTAGACTTTAGTTGAAGAACCTAATATAGTTAGACCCTTCAACCCACTGAATAATAAGTGCAATACAGCAAGGAAAATGGAGTGAAGCACAGAGCCACTAATATGAGCAGGTCAAACTTGTGTGCCCATTTGGCCACATTGCTGCCTTCCTATCCATCCTCCTTAATTAAGCCTGGGGCACGCTGCACAACTTTTAAAGTTGAGGCTGATAATAAAAACTCTGAGTATCTTACACATCGTGATTGAATTTTGGGGTGAATATAAAAGGAAAAAGTCCAATCCACACTACATGATTAGAGATCAAACACTATACGACTGCAGCATGTTGCTAAACCAAACCAAACATGCATCAAAACACCCCTTGCCTTGTGTTACATAGAAGATTAAACATAGATGTACAGCAGCTTCACCTTTTAAAAGTGAAAGTGAACTATTTGCCTGCTGAGCTTGCACACAGAGGAATGTGACCTCTGCATTAAACCCATCTGTGCAGTGAAACAAACACACACACACACACACACACACACACACATACACCAGTGTACATGAGGGCATTGAACACCCTTGGCCAAAGCCCCAAACCATGATGCCCAGGGAGCAGGTGGGGGCGTAGGTGCCTTGCTCAAGCGAACCTGAGTTATGTCTTACGCTTTGCAGGGAACAAACCCTGGTCCTTCTGGTCACAAGACTGGGTCCCTAACCATAAGGCCACAGCTGCCCCCAAGGATAAAAGACCCAAAATGGCTGACCCAAAAAACCTAAATTAAAAGAAACATGCACAAATAGCTCTTGAGTGAGGTTGTGTATCAGATTCAGCATGGTACGGTACTGCACATATTTGAGGCTATTCCTACACAAATTTCCATTCCACCTTAAATGTAGCTGCAGCCTCAAATTGTGCACTTGTATTCTTGCCTGCACTGTACAGGTCCATTGCACACCCATAGATATTTTTTTTCTTCATTTGCTTCATGGGTTTACTTTTCTTGCTTAGTTTTCATTGGGTATTGGCAGGACCCATTCAGATTGAGTCACTGACAGGAAAAATGACTACATTAAGTTCAAAGTCAGGTTGAAAAAAAACGTTTGATAAACTCTGACTGGCCTGACTCCCAACAGAAAGGCCAAAAATCTGAGTCTGCAGCCCTTGTACACTACTTAATTCTCTTTCCAACTTTCATCTTCAACTGATTAACCCTTGTGTTGTATTAGAAATTTGTCTACATCTTTAGTGTTAGCGGGTCAAATGTGACCCAATTTAAATCGGCCTGAAAGTACTCAAACAATAGTTATCATCTAATAATTATTCTTGCCTCATAGCTAACTATTTATTAGGTATAGCTAATTATTATGTATTTAAATCCATGTAAAAATTGTATTCAATTATTTTTATTATTATTTATTATTATTGTATAAATGTTTTTAAAAAAATAATTATAGTAAATTTCCTATAGTCAAGTAAAGGAGTCTCAGTCTAATCTCAGTCTAATAGACTTATATCAGAGCACATTGACCAAATTACTATCCAAAGTGACATCTATGGTGGTATAGGTCAATTTTGTCCTGTATAGACAGAAAAATGGCAAAAAAGTCCTTTTTTCATGAAACCAACTTTGCTCAGAATACCTGAAAATTGAACACTGAAAAACAATCATGTTCATAGATGTGTCTGACCCATAAACTACCACAAAAGTAATACTATTAATCTAAACCCAAGCAATCTGATAGCAAACCAACTAGATGTCAGTACAGAAGCATCAGGTCAGTGATTAGAGTCTTTTAACCCTCTCATTAGTTTCACTAGTTTCTTCATCAAAATCATCAACATGTATACCCACACCCACAAGGATCCTGTACCCACAACTTTCCTCAAACAGATACTACCAGAAATAACTGAAAAATAATAAATTCCTTTTTGGTACTGGCTATGTCCCTAAATCATTTAAATTAGCAGTTATCAAACCTCTAGTTACCAGTCAGGATTTAGGCCTAGTCATAGCACAGAGACAGCGCTGGTTAAAGTTGTGAATGACCTGTTACTGGCCTATAATCAGGGTTGTGTCTCCCTGCTTGTGTTACTTGATTTATGTGCAGCTTTTGACACTTTGATCATGATATTCTCCTTCATAGGCTGGAACATTTTGTTGAAGTTAAGGGAACAGCCTTGTCCTGGTTCAAGTCTTATTTGAGTGACCGTTATCAGTTTGTAGATGTAAATGGTGACAATTCTATACACAGTAAGCCAAAGTTTGGTGTTCCACAAGATTCGGTTTTAGGCCGTTTTTTATTTTTCTCTATATATGCTAACTCGGGGTAATATTATTTGTAAACATGGTACCAGCTTTTACTGTTATGCTGAGGACACACAGTTTTATGTGTCTGCAAATCTGGATGAGAGACACCAGTTAAGTCAAGTTGAGGAATGTGTGAAGAATATTAGACATGGATGTTGAACAACTTTCTTTTACTAAATTCTGATAAAACAGAAGTAATAGTTTACGACCACAGGCAGCTAGACGTAATGATTCCTTATCGACTCTGGATGGTCTTTCAGTTACACGACACACAGCAGTTAAAGACTGCTTGTCTCATGCCACAGTACCATAGTCTCTTATGATCTGCCATGCTTGCTGATACCTCTTATTTATGAGGCCTACAGCAGGGGGGAGATCTTATAGAGCCCCACATCTATGGAACAGCCTTCCAATTAGTGTCCGGGACTCAGACACAATCTCAGTCTTTAAGTGTTCCCCCCTATATGGCTGGCTGCTTCATGTCCCAGGGCACTCTCATGTCTGTGTCACCTTTTAGTTCTCCCTTGCAGTTATGCTGTCTTAGCTAGTCTGCCAGAGTTTCTGCTTGCTCTCTGCAGAACTTGCATTTAATGTGACCATTACATAAAATATTATACCTAACTCTCTGTATTCTTGTGTAGTGTATTCTCACTACCCTCTCTCTTCACATCCCAATCGGATGAGCTACACCTGATACGGCTGAGGCACCAGGAGATACCAGTGACCCCAATTTCTGAATCCTCCTGCTTCCCAAACCTGCCCGATCCACTCTGACCCCCTTTATCTTCTTGTAGTCTCATCTGACCCAACATGGATTCTATGCCGGGTTATATTTGACCCATAACACCACAAAGGTCACTTTTTTATTAATATGTATTTTTTCAAATATGTCAAATATGACCCAAACACAACACAACACAACACAACACAACACAACATAACATAACATAACATAACATAACATAACATAAAATAACATAACATAAACGTGCAGACTGCAGCTAACCAGCACAGATGCAGCCAAACTGAGATTTGAAGTAAAAGGAGGGCTACAAACATGTAAACCTGTCTTTTCTATCATTTACAAGGTAAAAGGTAAGGTATTATCTATTACTACCAACTTTCAGTCTTGTGACCAGAAGGTCACAGGTCCGATCCCCGCCCAGGGCGAGAAACGACATGAATTGCCCTTGAGCAAAGCGTCTAACTCCCCCAACTGCTCCCCAGGCACCATGGTTTGGGGCTGCCCCCCTCTCCAGGCAAGTGTGTACACTGCCCCTAGTGTTCACTGGTGTGTGTTTGACTACACAAATAGGTTAAATGCGGAGGTCACATTCCTCTGTGTGCAAGCACAGTAGGCAAATGGTTCACTTTCACTCCACAAGCTTGTGCAAATATTCTGTTGGCAGTAAACACCATACGTCTTGCAAAACGGTCCACAATTCTGTTGTATTCTGTTGTATATGCATCCCAGATGTGTTCGATTACATTGATTTCTGGTGATATAGGTGTGAATGGCTTAAACTCAGAGTGTTTCTCTAACCATAATTTGGTGTCTCTAGATGTGTGGTGAAACTTTGTCCTAGTGGAAGAGGTCAAACCCATCAAAATGAATGCAGGACATGATCGGGTGTAACACATCAAAAGGGAGGCACACAGTGTTCACCTGTCAGAGACACTTGTAGACATACCAGGGGTCCCAAGGAGTGCCTTCTAGAATAACCAATACCTTTATGGATCCAGCACCAGCCTATGTATTTTGCACAGGTTCATCTGTACCAATTTTTCCTTGCACTTCAGTGTACATTGATGAACCTTCAAATAGCACAGGTTGCTGCTGGAATGTTCCAAATACTCTATAAACCATCAGTGGATAATGCAAATAAAATGTTACCTAAATAATTTACTAGACATTATCATATTGTAAATAAACAAACAAACAAACAAACAAACAGTTAGATAGAAAGATGGGTAGGTAGGTAGGTGGATAGATGGAATAATATTAGCTTGTGCTGCCGTACCTGCTGTACAAGCCTTTATGCTTAATTTATGTACCGTGAATATGGCAACAGCCAAAGTGTGCTTTTGTTCCTTATACATATGCATTTAGCAGGGAAAAAAAACACAAAACACGAAAATAACTGTTAAGTCAGTGCAGTTAAAGTGTTCTGGACGATTTACTAAAGTTTGGCCAATTAACAGCAGCTAGTTTGGCAGATCATTTCCTTTATCGCCCCAAAAATGAGGAGTAAATTAGCGTGCTGCTTGGAGCAATACAGGGTTTATGGCCAGGTGTGTTGTTTTTCTGCAGTGTTCCTAGGATATGGATTGGTTTTATTTTTGTCCTTTTGGTAAACATACGTTTAGTAACATCAGCTCTGTATATATTACTACATGAAGGCATCAATACAGTTTCTTTATTAATACATAACGGGTTGGAAATTGAGACATATAAGATTAAGGAGTTCTACAACCAACTGAAACTGAGGAAGTCACTTGGATGAGTGATGAAACATTTCATCCACTAAACCTCATGCTCAGATGAACTGATTCAACTTTCCGGGAATACATAAAACACAGTACACGATAAGAAAACGCGGAAACAAAACACGAGCCAGGTTTGGTGCAAAAATGGTATCAAGTTAAGGCAGCAAAAAAAAAAAAAAAAGAAAAAAACTTGAAGAAGTTACACACTCTAATAAACCCTGAGTCCTGATTACTCCTGCTCCCCAAACCCAAACCCTGCGTACACTGTGACCCCTCTTATCTTCTTACAGTCTTATCTGACCCACCATGGACATGGACAGTGTTCAGTACACCATTAATTAGATCACAGACTCTAATTCTCTGGCTACCTGCACTTTTGTTTTTGTTTATTTTTTATACATCTGTGTCACCCAAATGAGGATGGGTTCCCTTATGAGTCTGGTTCCTCTCAAGGTTTCTTCCTTTTGTCATCTCAGGGAGTTTTTCCTTGTTACTGTCACCACCGGCTTGCTCGTTAGGGATAAAATTTCTAATAAGTCTATAAATGTATATTTGACCCTTTTCATTATTTTCTGTAAAGCTGCTTCGGGACAATGTCCATTGTTAAAAGCGCTATATAAATAAAATTGAATTGAATTGAATGATCAACAGTGACATGCAAAATGACATGCAGAACAAAGACTCCAGAGGGGTTTATCTGACAAATTGTAGCCTCAAATAGTGTAGCATTATATGGAAATTAGTTATGTATTACTATTTTCACACAGGCAATTCTACATACATTAAAAGCCCCACCAATTTCCCAAATGGATAGTGTAGTCCTTCATATATGATGGTATTTCCTGCTCTAGCATGCACACAACAACTAAGAAAGGTCTCCTTAAGGACCAGTGTTGGGAATCTATGCATTAGATCATTACCATTAACTCTACACATTGCTCTGTGAATGCATTTGTGTAAATGACTTGGTTTTCTTAATATTCCCATAGATATTTATGCCCTATCTGTAAAACCCCAAGTTAATTTTAAAACCCTGGGACGTTGGTGACATTTCCAATTTTCCAAATCTTATAAGACTCGCAGTTGGAATATGGTTTATTTGCACTCTTTTATAGAAAATAACTTTTTCGGTGCGTAGGAGTCTTTTCTTTGAGCTAAAACCAATTACCTTGGGAATATAGTTTCTTATCAGCCGTATCAATGCCCTGTAAAGCTCTCTACCCGTTCTGATACAAGTCCCATTCATGCATAAGGAACCTTATTTATTAACAAATCTAATGTTTCCTGGTTGAACTTGCATTTTCTATATATTTCTTTCAGCTCTGTAGTTGACCATTTGCATTATTTCATAGCATCTTTTAAAGTCTATGCCTCACATACAGACTATGTGCTGTTTTCATGATGATCTACACCCTTAATACACCCTTAATAATCAACAGCACATTGATTTCAGATGCATACTGAGTGCGCACTGCAGGCATATCAAGCACTGCATATCCTTATCTATGTACATCTTGCCCAAAGGACCTAAAGTTGTAATTGAACTTATTCAAAGGAGAAAGGCTCAAAAGGGAAAAAAGGTAGCCTTTTGCATGAGTTTAACTGTCAATAAACAACCCAGCCTTTAGAAGCAATCTGACCTTTTAGAAGCAATCTGAAGATGAAAAGCAATTTTTCACTTAGGTTAAGAGCTGCAGAAGTTTTTTATATATATCTTACAGTACATCAGTGTCTCAGGCAACATTTCTTTGGTGGGTGGTTGATGGAAATGTCGTGGAGAAAGGTGCTATGTTCATCTCAGACAGATGATCTGCCTGAAAGACACCAGTCCAGAGAGGTTAAAACATGCATTATGGGTTTAAACTATGACTAAACTCTATCAGCTTGCTAAAATAAGCAAATTATTGGGTTTTTTTTTTGTTTGTTTGTTTTTTTTAAGCCAGTCTTTTTCCGTGTCTTGATAAAATGTAGAAAATAAATCTATAACCCTTTAAGTGTTTGTGTTAGCATCTGCCTGGTGACATTTATTAATCGGTTTGAAGGGAGCAGCTCTCTTAAAATGCATCCCCCAGTGAAACAAAGTGATGAATACAAAATGGCCATGGTCAAGCATGGCAATAGAATTTCATGTCAAGTCAAGTGCATAAAAACAGAGAAGATGAGGAGAGTGGAGGAAGAAGCTAAATTATAGATGAGAATGAACCCCAAAGACAACCATCTTCATCAGAAAATAATTTATAATATTATTAGTATATATATAAAATATCAATTAAATGAATTAATAATTATATTACTCTCATGGTCTCATTTACCTTTTCAAAAGGCTTAAGGCTTATTTTCAATGTACTACACAGAAAACAGCAATATGTTTAATTCAATTAAAATTTTATTTGTACAGCACTTTTGACAATACACTCTGTATCTTTAAAAATATAAAATCTGGATATAAATTTTACCTTCATTTAAATTTCACCCCATATGAGCAAGCCAGAGGCAACAAATTCCCTGAGGTGACAAGAAGAAGAAGCCTTGAAAGAACTCAGACTCTAAAATCTGGGTGCATGGATAGTGTAGTAATACGTAAATAAATAGTATGCTGTAGTAAGTTATTTATTGGAGTTAAAGTGGTCAATGATACTTTATCAGATTTATTAAACTTGTTTGGCTGTAACATTATGAATTCATTTTGATTCATTTTTGAACACTTGCATGTATTGTATTAGCTTAGATATGGACATTTGATTCAACACATGTTACATAGTATTGTCTAAATATTGTCATGCTAAAGAAGCGTTTCTTGTTAAGATAGATAACAAAGAAGAGTATCAATATTTCAAATATTTGCAATTGTGACAATTCAGACATTGCAAGTTAAAATACTGTTGCAAGAAATATGTTTCTTGAGCCTTTATTGTATGTATTTTATTGCATTGGATGACTGCTATAAATGAGTGAGCAGGGCTAAGTCAAATCTAATGGGGATGCAAATTTATTTAAATTTCTGTTAAGAAATAATTGAAATATACAATAAATGAAGTGTATATAAAAATTACTTTAGTGTATGACGTGTAATGATCTACCAATCCATCCATCCATCCACCTATCTATCTATCTATCTATCTATCTATCTATCTATCTGTCAAAGACATTTAAAGTGCATTACACTTTTATGTATAATGTAATTAATAGTACACAGTATAAGCAACATCCATCTATTGATGTGGGATATAAAGCCTCAGTTAAAACGGGATCAGCTTAAAACCATCTTGGCTAATAGACCTGTAGGTGGACAGGAACTGATTCATGCACAATTCCTCCAACTGCTTATCAAGTGAGAAGTTAATCTTGGACAACAGACTTATAAAAACCCTAACCCTAAGCCTTTTAGTGTTGCTTTCTATGTTAGAGTTACCAGAAGAAAGTCTAGCCACCACCGAACTTCTTCACTTTACTGAACTCTTTACCTCGCAAGAACTTATAGAAGCAAGCTGGTGATCTCTGACACCCTGAGACCCTTATCTTCACTTTTATAAACATCTAAGGGATTCTACATGCCCTCCGGATTGTGGGTGTTTTTTTTCTTCATTTTTCTCATGCCACACTGTCTGACCTAACACAGGTGCAGCTTTGAAAATGTCTTTAGTGCAAAACATTGCAATATCTATCATATGACCAATATATAAAAAAGAAAAGAGACTTTTATTCACTAAATACAGATTATACAGAGTTCTGTGGATGCGTTTACAGATTTTAAGCTTCAAATTGTCTTATTATACTGCCAACTAATTGTCTTTCTAAAAATAAATTATTGACATTAAAAAAAAATGTCTGTTTCATTCAATGTTTGTATTAACATTCACTAGTATTAAGTATAATATTTATGAAATTTGGCAGACAGTCTTATCCATAGTGACTTACATCATCTTATATATACAACTGAGTAGCTGAGGGTTAATTTAATTCAATTCAATTCAATCCAATCCAATTTGTCCCAAAGCAGCTTTGCAGAAATAACAAAACAGTTTATACATTTATAGGAATTTTATCCCTGATGAGAAGCCGGTGGCGACAGTGGCAAGGAAAAACTCCCTGAGATGGCAAGAGGAAGAAACCCTGAAAGGAACCAGACTCATAGGGGAACTCATGTGGGTGACACAGGCAGTGTGATTATAAATAAAAAGTAGCCAGACTTAAAGTCTGTAAAGTAATTCATCTATCTATCTATCTATCTATCTATCTATCTATCTATCTATCTATCTATCTATCTATCTATCTATCTATCTATCTCTACTAGTTTATTTGCATGTATACATACATATATGTAGACATATTTGGGGTTTAATTTTGCATCCACTTTGTCTCGCTCTTTTTTTTTTTTTACTATCACCATCTTGGTATTTTTATTTTACAGTATTATCCATATTACCAGTATATTAGACACTAAAGTCAATCTTTAATCTATCATTTTTTTTAATTAATTAATTAATTTATTTATTTATTTATTTATTTATAAAGCCTGTAATTGCTGGTACACACCCAGATAGATTGTTTGATTAGCCTCAGAATTAATCTGAAATGATGGAAAAACACAAACGAAGGAAAATATGAGAGCTTTTTTTATATATTAGTTATTTGAAAGCCAAAATTGCTTTAAATATCTCATTTGCATACCATTTACATAAATATACAATTTCCCCACTATTTCATAATACACTATACACTATGGTGTTGTATACACACCATACAAGGACAATTTCCTTTCAAGTCTGCCGCCCTAATCCAGCATGCTGGGTTGCCCATTACCAACCCAATTAGGGTCAAGTCTACATGTCCCAACCAGCTGAACCCATCAAGTGAATTGTAAAAATAACCTGGCAGTCCAAGTCATCTTCTCTACTTTATGCCAGATTATAAAAATCTGCCAGAACAGCAATGCTACACTAGAAAGAAGCACTGTCTCTGAAAATAATATTGTCCGTTTCAATATTTACAGATCTGCTGTGCATCAAAATCAATTGTGTTCACATACATTGTGTTAAAACTATCTGCCAGAACTAATGTAGAAAAAAATCGACACTGGCATTGAGGGATCAGATGTCAGCACACGAGGCTTCTCATATGGAAATACTCACATAATACAATTTCCAATTGCAAAAAGAATTCATAAGACGATCTGTTTATTCTGTGGATTATACTGTGGATACATTCTATTTCTTTTAGCGTCTAGTAGATAATATCCAGAGCCACAAGTATGGATACTGAACATCAGTCATGAATTCTACTTTTGAAGCTAGTGCCTCATGTGAGTTCCTGCATGCTGATATAGTACTGCTGTTCAATCAGGGTGTGATTGTAATCTCCCCTGCCTCTAACACAACCTTGCTGCTAACAGTCACCTCTCAAGAGAATCCTGATAATGCAGTGTAATAAGTATTAAGAACCCACTAATCACTTGGATGCATGATAAGACTATTAATCTCGTAAAGTACGCAATGAAATACTGATGTCGAACGGCTGCCAAAGGCAAAAATAAATACTGGAAATCTTTTAATGGTGAGCCAATCACAGAGGCTATAATATCCATGCCACAAATCCATAGACGTCAACTGCTGTGACTGCTGGAGAAATATTCAATATTCATTCCCTGTCCTGCTCGGGACAAGATTTATGATGCACTGCTGTAATTTTAATAATTTAAGTGCCAAAGTATATGTACATGTCCTAACAAATCATCTGGTTTTTTGGGTTTTTTTTCCCACCATGTGGAAGTCAACAAATCCATGTCCACTTAGTAGAATATGCAGGTTACTGGAACGTGCAGATATGAATGATGAATAAATGTAAAAGAACATTATGACTGGTAATTTATAAATAACAACAACAACAAAAAATAGGGAATTGATCTCATATTATTAGTCAGTATTAAATTAGCTCATAAATATGAATATGCTACCCCGTGACCGCTGGTATAGTTGTAATACATTTTCGTACTTAAATTTAAAAGGTTATTAAAGGTTATTATATGTCACTGAATAATAT
>JAOVVF010000017.1:3858826-3873077 GCA_028565595.1 Duopalatinus emarginatus | reverse complement strand
TATTTATTTATTTTCATGTCCATTGTTAAATGCACTACATAAATATAAACTAAACTGAATTAAGTTGATTTTACCTGAAAACAGTGTCAGTGTGAATTACACTCCAGTCTTAATTTCATTTTTACGGTGTTAACTCGAGTTACTTGGTTTATTTTGGGCATTCAATAGTTCAGTATCTAAACTGTCAGAAGGTTATGATCGCTGAACCAATGCCAAGTCAACACAAAAGTGTTTGCTTTATCTTATCATCCAGAGATCATGAGTCAGAATGGCTTACTGTTGACCTACATTTCTTGCTATAAAATTTAAGCACACTTCAGGCTGAACACCATCCGTTAATTAATCAAAATTAAGGCTTGATATAATGATCTTTCAAAGTTTTATAGACATTAAGACGGCCTTGAATCACCACTTAATTAAATCAAAATTAAGGACTGATAGAGGGATTTTTAAGAACTAAAACTTAGGGGACAATCTGCCGAAGTACAGGAAGAATTCAGTAGTCTTACCATTTCATCAGTTGAGAAACGTACACATCGGTATATTAATTGATCAATGGCTATTAAAGGATTTTAACCTTCACTGCATTTAATTGTTAATTAAGTATTGATTTATACAGCCTTAGAAAACTATATCTAAATGGCCACAGCTTTGTAATTTGTTAACATCGAAAAGAAAACTGCTTTGAATGATGTGTCATCTGGAGAGAGATATTAATGGTTAAATATGGGCAAGTAGCAGAGAGATGTCAAAGCCTTGCTCTCTCTGTTGGTACTCAATTACTTCTGTTTTAAATGAGGTGACTGTTCCTCTCACTAACTCCACGATCCTGCAATCCTCCAGCAATTGAGACAATACCAGTTAAAAGCTTTTAAACACATTACCTTAATTGTGCCATTAAATGCTGGCCAACCATTTAGGGTTGTTTGTTATTATTTTTAGTGACATAGAAGTCATCTGAATCACCACTAAGCTTTTACAGTTTTAGTAACTATTTTTAGAGCTGAGCTACTTTGTGAAACAGTCACAAAGAAAAATTAGGCATGCATTAAGAATGAATTAATGTTTTTTATTCTTATTGTTAGTTTTTTTCTGTATTTTCCTTAGTCTCTTCAGATCACCCCACAGATTTTCCACTGGCTTTAGGTCTGGGCTGTGGCTGGGCCTTTCTAAAACTACTTTAAACCTTCTCCTGGTGAGACCATCCTTTGCTGATGTGGAGATGTGCTTCGGATTATTGTAATGCTGAAATTTACTGAATTCACCTTCATCTTTAGCTTTTCAGCTGAGGCTTGAGTGTTTTGTGCCAAAATTGACTGATATGTAGACGTCTTCCACCTTCCATGTAAAACCTTCCACCTTCCACCTACAGCTAAAGAAAAATCTTGCCACCCAACCCCACAGCCCAGACATATGAAGAATATGTTGTCACATGTAATACACAACCAGTACTTACCAAAATTTTCTACAGCTCCTTTAATGTTGCTGTAGGGGTCCTGATAACCTCCCAGGGAATTTTCTTCTTCTATGTTTTCTCAATGTTACTGTTGTGCCTTATTTTGTTGACTGCATGTCTTTACTGTGTCTCATGGTATACTAATGCCTCGGAAATCTTTGTGTAGCCTTTTGACTGATACATTTCAACAGTGAGATGCTCAGTAAGCTCTTTGCAGACCAGAACAAGCACTTTCCGGGGAAATCCTACGGCTAAACTATATACGGGTTTAATCAGAGTCACTTAAATTGATGGCAGGTGTGGACTGGCTACTATTCAGCATGAGTTTAAAAGTGATTGTGATTTAATTCTGAATACAGCCACATCCCCAATGATAAGAGTGTGTGCATATTCTTTTAGTTATTTTATTTTATTGTGAATTATTTCTTTTTTTTTTTCTTTTTCAGTTGAATTGCACATATTATATTTCACATTAATATTAAAATATTCTGCAGTTTTGGTTATAAAAAATATATATTGTAGATATAGAGTACAATTGTAACGTGAACTGTTACGATTATACTTATAACATATACATTTCATTTTGCATACCACTTGTAGTCATGTGTACACCAATCTAGTACATCTGAGTTTCTTGTTAGCACAAGATCTCAATAAAAGGAGCAGTAGAATGATTGTAGGACTGATCATTTTTACCCGCAGATTAAATTAATCGATTTTGGAACTGAAGAAGGCATTTATTTGTAACATGGAAGTTACAACACAGTCAAATAAATTTCTTCACATATCCAAGTTTGTTACAAAATTGGAGTCTGATCAAGAGTCAGCCATGCCACAGCATCACTTTAAGTAGTGTAGGTTAAGGGCCTTGCTAAACAACACAATGGATAGGGCATTGAAATTCTACACACTTCTATGTTTGTTATTGGGGCTATTTAAGGATTTTAAGTCCTACCAGATTCACACACTCTGGGGAAGCAATGCCTCTTGTGACCAGAAGGTTGTCAGTTTAATCCCCTATAATCAACAAGACAAGACTGACGTGCCTGTGAGTAAGCTGCCTAACCCCCAGCTGCTTCCCGGGCACTGAGACCTTAGTGTGTGCATTCTCTATTGTGTGTGTGTGTGTGTTTAACTGCATGGATGAGTTAAATGCAGAAAAAAATGTACATACGTAGATGTCTTTATAATTCCCTCTACCTTCCACCCACCTACAGCTAAAGATAAATAAATAAATAAATAAATAAATAAATAAACAGCCCCAAAGCATAATGCTACAACCACCATACTTGACTGTGGGAATGGTCTTCTTTTGTTAATGTGCAGTGTTGTTTTTTGCACCAAACATACCTTTTGGTGGCACAAATTCTTGCCACCCTTCCCCACAGCTCAGACATATGAAGAATATGGTAGATTGTTTCTAGCATAAATTCTACCAAAAAATTTTACAACTTTGCTGTAGGCCTCCTGATTCACTCACTCCGGGGAATCCATTCCTCTTGTGACCAGAAGGTCGTCAGTTCAATCCCCCATATCGACAAGACAAGACTGATGTGCTTCTGAGTAAGCTGCCTAACCCCCAGCTGCTTCCTGGGCACTGAGACCCTAGTGTGTGCATTCACTAGTGTGTGTGTTTCACTGCATGGATGAGTTAAATGCAGAGAATAAAAATGCACACAATTTGCACATATTGAAGTTATATTTATACAAATTTAAGTATTCAGGCCCTACACATTAACCGAGTAAACATATCATTTTTTTTTTTTTTTTTTTTGGTGTAGGCCAATCACTTCACTTTTACTAAAACTTTGCTGTAACTCAAGGGCCCAGCATCAGCAGATATGTGGCAGCGGGGATTAAACCTTCTGAATATTAACAGCCTTACTAACTAACCTTACCACTGAGCCACCAGTGCGTCCAAACACGTCAAAACATGAGCAAACAGGAGTAAGGTCAGATGTCTAAAATGTTTTTTCTTCAGTAGTTGTTTAAATTTATTTTAAACACGTTTCAGGCGTACAAATTAGTAACATGGACTTGTTGACAGCAGAGGAATTCCCACAGACACCACTGACTTCTAGCTGATTCCATAAATCTAAAACTCTGGACTTTTTTTAAATAATATTTTATGTATGAAAGTGTTAACCATCACTTCCAGTTTTTCATACTTATTATTTCTTTCTTATACTCATAAAAGCCTGGAGTCTAAGGGCATTCTTCATTACAGCTCCTGGAAGTCATTGTTTTAAAGCTCTAATCAGCAAGCCAATCTTCTTAAGCCCTTCTTTGGTCTCATATGCGTCGCATAAAGCCCAAAGTCAGGACAAATTCAGTGATCTGCCAGTTTTGCTCATTATCATAAAATAATGGGCTATGGCTGCTCAGCACAAAGCCTCTCTTCCGCTCAGGCCTGACTGCCTGCTTCATGTTCAGCCAATCACTCGCTCACCCTGGGATTTGTGATGTCTCACAATAGCCGCAGTGGAGTCTTCACGCACAAGTCATTCATTAATCTGAGGGCTTGTTAGAGAGACACTTTACCTGTAGATAACCATTTGAAGAAAAGGGCTTCAGCAAAGCATGGTGTGACACATTTACCAGGCTAAGAAGGGCATTTGTCCAGCTCTCATGGCTTCTGATCTCTGACTGCAACCATCCGAATGGGCTAAATGAGCCCTTGAGGAAAAGTGGGCCATGTTAGCTACTGCTTGTGTTTGTGTATGCTGAGTCTTTTGTAGCTCTTAAAAGCTAAAAAAAGAGGATAGCAGAGATCCTGTTGAGACTATTATCTCTGCTGTGCACAGGCACAGGTATATGTGGCCACAATAAGGAATATGAATTATCCACACTCTCACTGCAGCTTGTGCTGGTGGCTTTTTCATAAAGGACTACGAACAATAAAAGACAGAACATGCAAAATACTTTAGGAAACAGAGACATGACTGTGGCTCCTACATTCGTTTTTAGTAAACTACTGAAAAAACAACTACCTTTCTGTATCCAGTAGAGTCCGGCCTCTCTGAAGATATTCAAGCAAATAAATAAATAAATAAACAAACAAATAAATAAATATATAAATAAATAAATAAATAAATAAATAGACAAAATAAAATAAAAATAATGGCAGTATGGGAAGTATTTTCTGGATGTTATTTTTCCTTTTCATGCTGCTTCTGTTTGCGACACCTGCAACACATTTGTAACACCTGTTCTACACGGAAGTGCCAGAAAAACTGGAACACCAGTCTAATACCTAGCAAGACCCCCATGGGAGCGCAGAACTGCAGAAACACAATGCGGCATGGACTCCACAAGCTGGTGGAAATATTCCTGCAGGCTTCCTGAAGAACGGTCCGCAGTTCTGACATCTGGTTACTTAGGTCCGAATGGCAAAACCCCAAACTCAGATAAGTGTTCCTTTAACCATAATTTGGCATCTCTAGATGCGTGTTGTGGTGCAGGACACGAACGGGTCGTCAGAAAGGAAGAACACATAGTGCTCACCTGGCAGAGACGTTTGTAGATATGAACCTTATGAAGATTTCATAGATGTCTATCACTTTATACATGCACTGGCGGACGCAACCAGTGACATGCATAGGTGGTGTCGCTGTGTATTTCACATAGGCTCATCTATACCAGTTTGTTCTGGCATTTCAGTCTAAATACACAGCACTTGCCTCAGACGCATCTCAGATTGTTAACAGTAGTGAAAGGTAGCAGCAATGATTATGGCTACTACGATTTTACTATGGTTACTCTGTTAGGAAGTCTTAATAAGCTCAGCATTCAGTTCAATTCAACTGACTTGTATACGTTTTTGGGAGGATGGTGCAGATCTGACTTCGGACAGTTTTCACACACTACAGCACCAGCTACTAGTATGTAAGAACCCTCATTCCCTTTCGACTGTTTATTGCAGCATCATTTAATGGGTGATTGTTTTCTGCACAGTCCTCCGGACGTGACTAATAGACATCCAGTATTTCCTCAGCCACTCTCAAAGGTGTACCACACCAAGTAATTAATGTATAATGCGTGCACATTGGATTTCCCTGGTGTAAATGTAGGTCTTTAGCATTTTTGTTCCTGTTTTAGTTAGCCCATGTGATATTAACAATTGTGCAAATTGGCCAGTTTTACTGTAGCACCTGGTTTAGTGGAAATGCACAATATTCTGATGATATGCTAAGACTTATATAAAAAATTACATTTAAAAGAGTTGCATGTTTAAAAAGAAAAGTCTCTCCTCTAAGGGTCTCTTGGTCAAGTCTCTGCCAAGATCTTTAAAAAGGAAAAGAAAAAAAAAAGAAAAAAATCTGGTTCGGTTCTCTTCAATTGATTTTTTCTTCTAATGCTATTGATGTATTTCATTCACCTATTAAGGTCAAAAACACATGCTTAATGCCAGCTTTTATTGCTTTTAACAAACATAAGGATCAAAAGTGAATATTCCCAGCCCAGGCCAGGGCATAAATTCGACAGACTTTGAGGCTGAATCGGTTGAAGGCTGAAGAGTGAGCCTACGGTGTGTAATAAACAGGCACATAACAGCACTAAGCTAAAATCCTCACTGGGCATTGGCTGCCATGCTCTTTCCACTGGCTAGAAAAATCACACACAGTGTGCTGCAATGCATTTGCTCCATCTGTGACAACCCAAGTTGATGTACTGCACAATATCTTGCCAAATCCCTCCATTACACACCCTTCTACAGAGCTGCCAATAAATACACAGCATGTGATTGATGATTCAACTCCTCATTCCTTCTCCGTGAGAATAATATATTGTTATGTTGCTACTGTCAGCAAGAATTCTTATCCAATTTAATTGTTTGCATTCACACATGCAGATCATTTATATGCACTATAATACTGTTGCCTAAGTTTTATTTATTTTTATTTTATATTTATTTATCTTTTTTTTTTTCTTTCTGTGTGGTATCTTACAAACCCTCGTTTCTATCTAGCCTTATTTGCAAGCTCATTCGTACGAGTTTCCTCCATATGTGGTTACCAAACTACCTGTTTATCTGTCGCACCATTTGGTGTGACTTAAAAGACTATATTTAAAGAAATCAGCCACTGGACATGTGCTGTTTGTGAAGTTTCAAGCTGGTACTTCATGCATCAGTAACATTTGACACAAGTCAGCTCTTCCATGTTGGGTATTTGGACGTCTGGAGGAATATCAACAAAGTCTCTGTGTGTGTGTGTGTGTGTGTGTGTGTGTGTGTGTATGTGTGTGTGTGTGTGTGTGTGTGTGTGTGTGTGATAGAGAAAGAGTGAGAGAGGAACAGAGAATGCATAATAATTAATAGATGAGAGACGTAGTGGAAGAGAGAAATATAGAGAGACAGATGAACACAGTAGGTATCACTGACCTCCTGATCCCAGTGTTCTACCCTGTTACTGTTTGTAATATCAATACACCTGTTGTTGTTCTTCTCATGTTTATTTCTGTTTGCAATTATTCCAAATGCTATCATTATTTCCCTAACAATTTGACAGCACTGTACCCTGTGCATTCATGCAATGCACAACGCATCGGACTGAACCGAGAGAGGGTTAGTGAGTGCGAACGAAAGAGGATATACAGCTTAGATATCATTCCATATCATTATCATATCACACCACATTACACGGGCATGAACCCTCTTCAAGTGATTAGAGTTCCTGCTCAGGAGTGCAGGTAAGATGTGTAATGGTGTAACAGTATCCTCTCTCAGCATGTCTGCTGTCATGCATGGACTGTATAGTGGGTATATACTGGCTCCAGAGGAATGGAGTAATGTAAGGGGATTATTGCTAATGGCTACTGGTGGGTTTAAGTGGTTCATGGGATAGACCAGGTTCACAGAAAGAACTGCTGGAGAAGGTTTCCAGATGTTAGACCAGAACAAGTACATACACACATGCATGCATGCATGCATGCATACACACATGCATGCATTAATGCACACATACATAAAGGGCTCCTGATTAATTATTATTTTTGAGTATGCATTTTCATGTGAGCACCTCATCCAGTTTCATGCACACGCAGCATTACGCAGCATAAAGTCTCAAAGTCAATTTTTTGCTACTAGGGACTTATTCGACTAACCGGACAGGAGAAAAAAAAGGAATGCAAAGAATTGCCCCCACTCACCCCGACAAAGAGCCCCCATTCAAAGTTCACCCGAGCGCGTCCCGTCCGTGCTCCAAATTTGCCCATCAGCCATTTCCAGTAAGCGGGACTCTTCACGCGCGCATTACGGACGCTTCAGGAGTTGAATCGCGCGCGCGCGGTACTTGAGCTCGCATTCGAGTCGAACCCGACTGCGCTTTTTTTTTTCTTTTTCAGTCCGCGCTCGCGCTCCTGCACGCTGGCCAACTTCGCTACGGAACCGCGTCCATCATCATGATGATAAAGATGAAGATGATGGTGGTGGTGGTGATGCTGCGCGCGCGGCGATCCGACACCGACTCAGATGCTCCTGATGGAAAAACGGCAACCTTTCATAAAGAAAATCTATTTATAGATAAATCCGTTAAAACGGTGACGCCGTGCGTAATGAAGAACTGGTAGAAGACGTGTGCGTAAACGCCTGGTTTAGATATTCCGTCGGAAAGTCAGTCAGTTCACCAGTTTGCCTGACCCTACTACTCCGGCATCGTGTGCGAGTGTGTGTGTGTGTGTGAGAGAGAGAGAGAGACAGAGAGAGAGAGAGAGAGAGCCGGTAGACGCGGGTGCCAGGTCTCTCCTTCCCCCTTCACACGCTTAGTCACATGTATAAAGCACAAGTAGTCCTCTGTAACGGATCTCTGGCGAATGAAGACCGACAAGACTGCTGACGAGAAAGGAATGATAACGACCTGCAGACCTAAAGACCCCCTTCTGTTATCTGAGACCCAGGAATGCTTTTTTGTCTGCACTTCTACATCTTTCATTGGCCACTTCGCTTACACACAGAGGAATTTTGATCAACGCATTTAAAACAGTCAAACACACACACACACACATACACACCAGTGACCACACACACTAGGGCGTGAACACCCTTGCCCGGAGAGGTAGACGACCCCATTTCATGGCACCCCGGAAGCAGTTGGGCGTTAAAAGCCCTGCTTGAGGGCACTTCAGTCGCGTCTTGTCGGTGCAGGAATTGAACCAGGTGTCTTCCGTTCACAAGGCTGGAATATCAGAATATATGAATATATTAGTATCCTGTATTGTGTAAGTCATATGTAATGACCATTGTCTCAGACCTAAAGGCTCTCAGGAATGGGAATGTCCTGAGCTAGGGTTTCTGTCTGTGCATTTGAGTTCTGCATAGTCTCCACTAGTTTGTTTCCACTTTCCGAAAAAATAAAAAAATAAAAATAAAAATCAGATGGATTCCTGGTATTAGATTGTAGTACCAGCAAAACTGAAACAGGCTGATTGTAAAAAAAAAAAAAAAAAAAGATCCATAATGCAGTGATTTGTTTAGCTGGCATTCCAATGGGGCCCTTGTACGTCCTTTCTGATGAGTTACACTTGTTCGGGTCCTACATTCATTCTGCTGAGTTTGACCTCCTCCAACAGGACAATGCACCACCATAAATGTCTAGAGACGGCAAATTATGGTTAGAGGAACACTTAGGGTTTTGCCATTTCCAACTAAGTCATCAGAACTCAACAGTATTGAACACATTTGGGATGCCATGCAACGCGTTATGGAATGCATGAATCCTACACCTCGGAATATATTACAACTAAATTGTTGACCGTTTTGCAGGAAGTATTCTGTTTGTTGCCTATTTCTACAAGATTGTAAAGTCAATGCACCGTTAGGGGCCGACCAAATGTTAGACTGGTCTACCAGTTTTTCTGGTACTCCACTGTAAACATATACTAGTATATCATGTCAATGATATCCATTAATCATAACCTTAGAGCTCCAGCTTCTCTGGAATGGTAACATCCTGAAAGTTCTGCATGGTCTCACTTCTGGTTTTCTCTGGGTTTTCTGGTTTCTTTCCACCTCCCAAGAACACCAGGTGGATTTCTTTCATTATTGCGCTAGCTGTGTGAATGTGTCTTCGTATGGCGTCCTGTGATAGATCTGTCTACCATTCAAAAACAAGTGTTCCAGAACAGACCGTGAATCAACCACAACACTGACCAGGATTACCATATGATGAGTAAATAAAGGAATGTGCGACCACATGACCAAATCACATAAGACTAATTAACATGTGAGAATAAAAACACAAATACAAATGCAAATACACCGCGAGCAGTGTCTAAAAACATCATCATGAATCGTGAATCATGTCATTATTGAGTTTAATTAAGACATTGAGATTTTATTTGCCATCTGTGGATTTTTCCCATTAATCCATGCAGTATTTGCATGAGATCAACTTAACCTGCAGATCTATATTTACCGTATAGCACAGCTGGCATTCAGAACGGTCCCTTAGTATGTCTCTCTGTGTGTGTGTGTGTGTGTGTGTACGACAATTCTCTCTAGACCCTAGCCCATCTTTGCTTCAAGAGTGAGTCAGATTGCAGAGGCAGGTTGTGCAAACCTCTTACCCATGAACCGGTCTATATTTTCTAACGAAGAATCATGTTTCAATACAATACTACAGGAAACATGCATGATTCACTGCTGCTGCCATCCTACACGTACCTAATATCAATTTATAGACACCAAGCCCTTTTCTGACTACGTAAGTACCACTTGACATTGTGCAGAACGAACACTGGAGACATACTTTAAGCACGGACACACACACACACACACACACACACACACACATCTGTCGCTGGCTCTTTGCCTTTTCTTGATTTGCTGTAACAATGATCTGCGCTGTGCAAATGCCACAGTGACACATCTCTGTGTCTGAGCTGTCCATCGTGATGAAATCAATAATACACAGCCATTCGGATTATATTAGTATACATAACTCATGTCTGTGGAATTATTTGTCATTGCTTTTGTCATGTTTTCATTTTTCAGATTGCGTCTGCAGATGAGATTTTATTCTGAGCATTGTTTTTTTTTTTTTTTTAATCTCAAGATAAAAGCCTTTATACTATGTGATCATGTAAGAGTCTTGACTTGTCTCAAAAACTAATATAACTGTCCTACCCTATAGCACTTTTATTTTGGATGCTTGATATCGGATATGATATTTTTCACCATATCAAGGCAGCTGTAGTTCTGTGACCAGAAGCTCCCAGGTTCTGACCCCTGCAACTGACAAAACTCGTATGAAATGGCCCTTGAGAAAGGCACCTAACCACCAAATGCTCTCTGGGGCTTTGCCGCCCACGCTCTGGGCACATGTACTCATGGCCCCCTAGTGTTGACTACTGTAGTGTCTATGGGTCAATTCCACTGCACAGTGGTCAAAAGAGAAGTTCACTTTAACTTGACTTCACTGCTTTTGTAGAAGAAAGATAAAAATATATATACTACCGTGAACATAGCAATAAACGGATAAATAAAATGTTCAGATTCATTAATTTGTCTTAAATTTATTTCACTGCCTTCATGTTGATTCACTTAATATGCTTATTTATATGATCCTTCCATAAAAGAGCTTATTAAAGAACACACAACTTCAGTTAAAATAAATATATAATCATAATCTATTGCCCTGCTTTTAATTATCTAACTCGTGTTTTTATTTAACACTCTAATGAATTACAAGTTCAATTAATTACTTTAATAAAATTGAATTATTTCCTAGTGGTATCCTCAGAATATATTTCTGAGCACACAAGTAGCCGAGGTTATCTCTTACAGAGCTTGAAAACATTGCTTTGTCAGACACCATGCAATGTGACATCGCCTTCCCACCAAATCCCCTGGTGAATACGAAAGACGCTGGATTCAGATAACCGCAATTCCATTAGTGGATAAAATGTATTTAGATCTGTTCAAATAAGTGTCCTGACTCTGTGTTTCCTGGTTTATCACCTTACAGAAAATGACAATCTGGGACATTAGCATATTTCACACAAGGGCTGTGCGTATATTGGGAAATTATCAGACTTTTTGAGGCGGTGTGTTACTTTTTTTTGTGTATTATTTCTCCTACACCACATCAATTTGCCAAACTTGCCATGTTTGGTCTCATTAAAGAACCATATAATGTGTGTTTTATTTAAATATAGTTGTATTTAATGATACAGAAAGCCACAAAATGAGTTAGTTCCCGTTACCACCTACATTATAACAGCTGAAAATAGTCATTTCCTCAGCAGGATGACTTTATTTTCTTAAAGTTTTAGAAAATCTGCAATCCCATGTCAGTGAACTTAAAGCTAATGCCAAATAAATATCTCCTCACTGAAAAGTTAAAAACACACTGAATAAAATCATGCTAAATGCCAGAGATGTCTATTGTCAAAGCTGCAGTTATAGGAAACGTATTAACACATTCTGGCAGAATCAAGCCCTCAACAGCACTGTTGTTTATTTTCTCACCCTTTTTGCCCTTTTCACTTTATTCAGATGGTCCAGTTTATATTGCATGATAAGCAGTCGATCTATTATCATTTAACATTATCTCCATAATACTAGGATCATTTGACATGTAGAGAATCGTGACAGTTCATGACAGCCTGTAGATAGTTTGAAGCCTGTCTAAAGTGTCTCTATATAAAGTGTTAGCTCCGTTTAGCTTAACAAACCTCAAACCTCCTTTACAGGTAAATACTGTATTGAAGATTTGTGAAAGCGAACTGCCTACTGTGCTTGCACTAAGTTAAATGTGACCTCTGCGTTTAACCCATCCGTGCAGTGAAACACTCACACTACTGAACACTAGGGGCAGTTAACACATTTGCTGAAAGTGCAGGGTGGGGTGGGGGTGGGGGTCATTTATCAGCCCCAAACCACAGACCCTGGGCGGGTTAGGTGCCTTGCTCGGGGGCATATTAGTCGTGTCTTGTCTGTTGCAGGGATCGAACCCAGGACCTTCCGGTCACAAGACCAGTTTGCTACTTTTGGACTTCCACATCTCAGACATATTTTCATTGACTGCTATTATTCAGTTCTTTTTCATATGTTTGTATGACAGTGCCAATGTATAAACAAGCATTAAAATATGATTCTGGATGCAGGCAGATGGTGTGTTCATCTCTCCTTGTGGCTAAATTCACTGAATTGTCAGGAATTAAAATGTCAGGCCATTCTTTTTCCTTTTTGGACAATGACTTGTAAGGTGTATGTATGATAATGTACCTTTTTGCTAATAAGAAGTGCATTACAATCAAAGGGCTAAGGGCTTCATGGCTGAATCGAACTCACTGAATTGTGTGCAGTCCCTTTACTTCAGGTTTCTCAATAGGAGTTCAGAATGAAGCATGTCTAAAGTAATTGCATTTTATAAATAGGACATTATAAAGCTTCACAATGCACGCGTTTAATAGAAGAAAAAATGATAGACCACTTTTTTCTCTTTTTTTTACTTGACTGAAGTGAGCTAATGACTCATTAAAAATATTTAACAGCTTTTATAATAGCCCTCTTGGCAGTTTTGCTGTTCACCTAAATAAAAAGGCCTCTTCTGTTCCCAACTTTTTAAAAGCACTCTTCATCAGGGACTCACTCTTATGTATAATTTCATAAAGCCAATGTTATATATTAGGATTATGATTATTCTATTTTATCTAAATTACAAAGCCTATAACCAATGATTATATATAATAATACATATGCAGTGAATTCATTTTCAGAGCAGAAAAATCGAATGTGCAAATATGCATCTGAGTTCTAACAGTGGTTCTCAAAACCTAGGCTGCTGCATAACTAGAGACAATTCTTACTGACATCGAACTTTAGGAGGTAGATTGTTAAGATGCTATAGTTAGACGGCGATTCACTTACTAAGCTAACTGAGTTAGCCTCAAGCCATTCAAACCAAAGGGCTGAGCCAACAAAACCCACTAGAATGCCAAGTAACATTTTTCTCCTTGTAGGGAAAACTGTCAAACATTCTGTCACTAACCAATCCAAAATTACAAATATACCTGCAAACAAATTACATTCAAATTTAATGAAAATTATTTACATTTGAAAATAGCTTCACTGCTCTACTAAAAAACTTTGTAAGAAAAGTGAGATTGACACTTTGGTCAGAATAAATGGTCAGAATAAGGCAGCATTTTAAGTATTTTAAGAATTGAGACTTCTTTTTGGGAGTGTGTGGGATGATTATAAAATCTAGAGAGTAGAAAGTGCACTAGGTTTTAAGACAAACCCCATAAGTGAAAAAATCGTCACATTACTGTCCAGCATTGTCATTGTCTGATCTGTAATTTGCCTTCAACATACTACAATCTTTATATTTTCTTTCTTTTTTTTTTTTTACAATCTTATTTACAATTTTTCTTACTATCATTAAATGAGAGGTCATCAACAACACAACAATAGTTTTGTTTGTTTGTTTTTGTCATTTTAACTACTCCCAATGGCTCGTTATCAAAGCCGATTATCCTACTACTAGGTCATGATGGTAGTCTGTGAGAGTAGCCGCTTGAGGACAGAGGAGGAGGTTAGAAAAGAGCCTTCAAATTGGACAGTCGCCACATGCAACCCACATGAACCATCTTCATGATATACTGCTATAAGAGCAATTGTGCTGTACATAAAAAGCGCTGTACATAAATGAAATGAGACGAAGTACATCAGAAAACAAGACATATATCTTAAATTAAAGAAATATCAGGTACTTTCAATAAATTGTTCAGGTTTGAATGGAAATAAACCGCTGTGCTACTATAGAGCATGACATTATTAACATATATATA
>JAOVVF010000017.1:3826784-3840319 GCA_028565595.1 Duopalatinus emarginatus | reverse complement strand
TTTCATTATAATAAAATTTAATTTAATAATATAACTTGGACAAGTTTGGCAGGCCGGACTAAAAAGCCTAACGGGCCATAGTTGGCCCATGTCTGGGCTAGGTGATCATTTAAGATTTGTGGAAGGAGTCTCCAGTGTTTGAGATCTGTTACCGTGACAGTCATTTGTAAAGATTCCTAGAACAGGAAGGTAATTAGGATATGTGAGGTTTTTTTTTTAGGTTTCTCTGGAAAATATGATGACAGCATATTTTTGTTCCATTCTCCTCCAGATATAGAAAAGAAGATGCTGGTGAGGGAATGATTATTATTTATATTAATGTTAAATTAAGTAACTCTAAACTGTAAAATCTGCTTTATAATTAATTGACTGTTGATTCGCTTTATAATTATACATGGTATTACAGTATGGCACATGGTAAAATAATACATAGTGACACCTGTAACATATATAACATACCACAGCTTTGCTAAATTCTCACATCTGATTGGTCAGCAGGTGTTGATTAATTTTCTTTAACCACAGCTTAGTCTGTAATCCTAATTGCAGGTTTATATACTGTGTTTGTTCTTATATACGGTTTCTATTATAACATGTAATAAATAGATATTAGTATTAGACAAAACAAACTAACACATACATGCATGTAAAGCACCATGAGTTTTGTTGCATTAAACACTTGTGAGGGTATTTAATAGAGAGAAGAAAAGGAAAGTTTACTATAAAAAAAAAAAAAAAAACTATGTAAGCTGAAAGCAGAATCCACAAACAGGCAGGCTGACGGGTCAGGTGAGGTACATACAGGATATAAGACACTTAGTACAAACTCAGTAAAAGGCTCAGATGCAGAACACAGTAATCTTAGAACAAAATGCGGGCTTTAAATAGAAACACACAAGGATGGGGCTAACTCAAAACAAGTAGACCCTATGAACATAATCAAGAACATAACACAAGTAAAGCTCTGGGGACTGACAATATGTGGGAATCAAGGTCTGCGTCTGAAATGGCATGCTCCCATACTAGTTATTATGCAAGTCTAGTATGTGACACGATGTAGTGTGTCTGAATACTTAGTATGTATCAGGTAGTATGTAAAAGGTTCCTGGATGTCCTACTAGGTTGGGAGAGATTTTCTAGTTTGCTCCACCAGCACACTATCCGAGTCTGACGTATCCCATAATGCACTGCGAGCGAACTGAGAGCCTGTTTTATTTGTAAACGAGACGGAGAGAGTTTATCAATATCAGTGTAGGCTGAGCTGAGGTCACATTTTTAATTACAAACGAAATTTAAAGTTAATTAAGCTAAATAATTGTGTAGTAACTTAACTGGTGTGACGTCTTGGGTCAAAGGTTGTTGGTAAGATGGCGGATCGAGTGCGTCCGAGGTGATGTGCATACTACACGCTCTCATACTAGAAATATATACTAGATTAGCGGTTAAATAGTATATACTCGCTCCAAACTAGTAGGTAGTATTCAAGTATGCCATTTCGGACGCAGCCAAAGTGTCTGAATTGAGCGTGGTCATATTGTTTGGCCACAGTGGATTCTGGGAGATGGTGTTTTTCCCATTAAGTCCTAAAAACAATGACATATATATATATATATATACTAACACATTACTAAATCCAACATCACACCATCACCGATGTATTATCTTTATTTATTCTCCTGAAATAGCACACCTTTTTTTCCTCACTAATTACAACTTTATGAGACATTCAAGCTATTACAATGCTTACAGCAGACAAAGAATGACAAGTAGATTCAATTACATCAGCATATATGCACAAATATTTCTGGTATGATGGGAAGAGGGCTTCTTTCCCCTTCCATTCCATTTCACACAACAAACAGCCCAATTCCAGGCACAGAGCAAGCTTATATACATGTATATACACATATATATTTATATACTGTTTACCCCTGGTTCAAGAAATAGCGTAATTACTGTGTGTACTGTGTCCCAGACTGGGCTTCAATTACTAAGAGCTAAATTACTTTTGGCCCCCGAGATCTGATATTAGTATGAATGAATTCTCTTTGTTATGTTTTGTTGACGGGGACAAAATAGCCTCGGAATTCGATGTAATAAGTAGCTAATTAAACTGGTTGACAACAGCCATGAGGAGAAATATCCCCTCTCAGTGTGGGATTTAATTAGATTAGTTAATAGTATATGAAGATGCTCAACGGGCTGAGATTGAGTCCCGAAAAAAAAAAAAAAAAAAAAAAAAAAAAAGGAGAAATATATACAGTGTGCATGAAGTCAAATTGGATGAGCTTGTTAATCTTTCATTTAAACGCCGCTAATGACTCAAATCCTAATTAGTGCCCTTTGGTATATGAGATGATAATAGAGTCAATTGCATTTAGGGATGGGGATTATAGCAACACAGCCTCTATGTTTCTCTTTTTTGTTGACTATAATTGATTTCATTCTTCAATCTCTTTCACCTGTGCTATTCATCTCTGTCCCAGATACTTTCACTTATGTCATCTAATAAATATTTGCCGATGTCTTTTTCATGTGCAATGTGTCTGTAATGTTTTCTTTGATCAATGCGAGCATCTCAAACGTGACAAATGATAAGGACGTGTGAGCGATGCGTTGCTGAGGCACATCACAGACTAACAGGTTTTTCCATGGTATCATTTTTCTTCCTCGCAAGCGGATGTACCTTAGGTATGAAGCATATTCACAAATGTTGGCAGGATCCAGAGATGCTTATTACACGAAAGAGAAAAGAAAATTGTATGTCAATAATTCACTGGCTGTGTGCCTGGACAATTAACTGCGCCTGGATTTGATTTAGATTTTATTATTATTATTATTATTAAAGCAGAAATCTAAAATTGCCCAATGTTGAGTCATTTAATTTATTATTTATAATTGAATTTTGGTCCACATATAAAAAATATAAAGTTATAGAAATGCAAGTGTCAATACAGCATGCGAATGTTTTTATGAATATTTGATTAGACTGTATAAACAGTAGAAAACAGACATCTCTGTGGGGAAATCTTATTGTTAGGACAGGTGCTATAACCTGACAGGCTGCAATTCAGATTCAGAGCCAGCAAATCACTTCAGAGGATTGAATCAAGCACTCAGAAGGAAAATATTTGTAAAAAAATCAATTGATAAGCGTATAAAAAATGGCGGTAGTTAAAACGTGACCACTCTTTAACTGTGATCCATTGGCTTCTGTACACATCCTCCATTTCATCCTGTAAATACCTACCTAAAGGCAGGTCATTTTAATAGATTCTTTTTTTTTCTCTCTCTCTTTTTTTTTTTCATTTACCTGCTCTGGTCTGCTTAAAATAACAATATATAGATGAATCATCTGTAGGTATGGAGAGTTAAAGTTAAGGGACAACTAAACACTTCAATCTCTAATTTGTAGCCATGGACTAACTACGCACGGCTAAATATTAATACGTAATGGTTGTCGTTAAGTACCGCCTAAGCAACGTTTTTCATAACTAACATTTTTCATAACTTTATATTAATTACATATGACAATGATATCACTGTCCAATACATTCCATACGTCTTCCTGTGGCCATTGCAACACATTTGCAGAAATGACCTGAGGGGTACCTTCATGTTGGCCCCGTACTGATTTCAGCCAATAAAAATAAAAGATTTACACAGGCTTATGCCAGAATGTTTCGGTAAACAATGTGTATCAGCATTGATGCACAGCTTATTATCACAGTTCTGTTAGCCAATACTAATAGCAGGACAATATGAATCAAGTAAACAATTCAATAAAAGTTACATTCAAAAACTAATTCAGTCAAGTATTAGTGAAATTTACAGAAACGTTATAGTCAGGTTTGTCCAGAAAAACAAACCGACCACCATTGTCCATCATCATGCATCTTTTCCTTTTTAAAGAAATAAATATGACTGTTGAGTCTGTTTTTTGTTTTTATAAGTCATATTAATTTGACTCTAGCTATTAGGCTAACTCCTGCATTGTGTGTGCATTTATTACTTCACTCACAAGCTGTGTTTCACTGAGTAAGAGTATTGTTCCCTACTAGGCTTTTATGCCAGAGATGCCAATGGAGTCTAACAATGAGATCAGAACTGGTGCCAGGGTTCACAGTGATGGACTGGTGCCATGTTTTTACAGGTGTATATCCATTGTATATAAGAAAACAGTTAAATATGTTTACGGTACAACATCAAGTCAGGTAAAGTAGTTCTTTATTGTCATTCCTTTATATAACTTGTATACGCTGGACCAAAATGACACTGGTTGCAAGATTACATAAAGTGCAAATACACAACAGTGTGGGATTAGTGGTTGATAAAACTAAATAAATAAATAAATACACAGAATACTAATACGCATGACAAAAAAAATATAAACAGGACAATAAATACACAGAACTTGGCTTTCAAACTATAAACTAAACTGTAAATTTAGTCGTGTAGCATTTCTAAAGATAGCAGAATCAATATTTGTAGCAAAAAAACACACAAAAAGGAAAAGTTCTCTAAATGAAAGCTTTGTAAAGCTTTGTAAAGTTCAGGTGAGTAAATGCACTTTTTCATAGCAGGTTTGGTGTTTGAATATAGCGGGGAGGCAGCAGGGTGTTGAATAATTTGACTAACTCAGGGAAGAATCTGTTATGAAGTCCTCAGCTGCTTTTATAATTGAAAATTGTGAAAATGTGATTGGTCAAAATGTCTTGTCTGAAAGTCATTGGCTTCCTGAACTAACTTCCACTTCAAAGCAATTATTGACCAACATGTAAAACAAGATCTTCTCAGGTTAAACAAATGTTGTTTTTTTTTTCCTACCTTTTCCAGACACATCACTCCTCATGTACTGTTTGTTATGCCCTGTTAGTGCCCTCTAAAAACCTCCAAAAATCTTTTTAATGGCTTATTTATTCCTCATGACTGAGATTGTGTGATATTCCTGACTATTTCTCACAAGCTGGAGGGGACATCTTTGAAGGATTCCTCACTTGTCATGTAAGCTTTTCTACCTGTGACGCCTACCTCTGCACATTAAAGTGCAGCACAGGACCCAGAACACTTTCACATATCACATTTAATCAGTCCAAAGTAAAATAGTGGCTGGCCTCCGTTCTACCCACTCATACATGGAAACATGAATCCCAATCCCACAGTGCAGGAAAAAAGCTGCAGAAATACAGAATCCTGTGTGTGTTGTCTCATCTCAGCAGACACAGCATGTGTAACTGATGTTAGTTTATGGTTCTCCTATGGTTAGGTTTACAAGAACCTTCCCTCAACGTTCAGAGAAGTAAATGGTCATAAGTGGAATGCTGTCCAAGGATTTCCAAAGATTTCTTCTGTTGCAGTAATAAGGGGAATGGTATTACAGCCAAATCAGAATGTGTCTGCATAATCTCGGGCCAAGTGACTAGACCCAGCAGACGGCAGCTTCCAGAAATTCCATCAGACTTCCAAAATTGCCACACCCTGTCCAGATACTTCCGTTCTCACCTGTTCCCCGTACCCAGATTATTAGTTTCGGTTTTCCCGCCTGATTTCTGTTGTTAATTAGGTACATGAATTCCACAGTGAAGAAAACATGGAAAAAAAAAAAACAATCCCATTTATGTTAATTATGAATTCTATTACAATTCATCAAACCCAGAATTTCGAATTAATATTGGTCTAAGGTTCACCTATGGTTTGTTTTGCAAGAACCGTCTTTCAATGTTCAGAAACGTTAGTGGAATGTAGTGAAATATAAGTGGAATTCTGTCATAAGGTTTGTAAAGGTTTGTTGTTTGAAGGACGTTAATACAGCCGACAAACCAAAACACGCAACTAAAAACTAATGTTATATTCATGTATAGAAACATTCTGTAAAGAAAACCAAACAAACCCTCAAGGAACATAAACAAAAAAAAAAAACACATTTCCAAAAAAAATCTGAAAACCAACTATTGGTAGCTGGAACAGTGTAAAATTGCACACATGCCAGTACCTATTACAAATCTATAGTCTTGACCCATCCAACAAAGTGTGATTGCACAACTGTGGTGCTATTTGTGTTCCACTGATGACATTAGCAAATATGTATGTAAAGTAAATAAATATATGTTATACATCATAAAATTGTCTATGTCAATAATTCAGATTAATACAGTTGATTATATTTACACTTTTTAAAATTATTCAGGGAAACAAACTTTTCCAGAATGTTCCTGGAATTTAAATTAGCTGGGAATATACAATAGTAGTGTCCCGAGAGGATGCAGTTAATTTCATTATAGTTGTATTCAATCAAATAGCCACCAATATCATGAGTATTACCTCACCACTCAGTTTGTTACCATATGTCTTGCAGCTCACATTCTGGGCCTGATATTACATTAGTAACTGATACTGTTGCTCAATCTGACTACTTTCACATTTAGGTTCTTTTATTGATCTTACACAGTAGACCAGGTTTCCTACCATGGTCCTCTTTCATTAAGGACTACACTGAAGATTGATACTTCATTATATATAACAAAGTCTTTTAGAAAATCCTGATCCTCCAAACAGACTTAAAAGTACAAACATGTAAGAATGCATTCAGTCCCTTCCTGAGTTATGTAATGTATTGGTGAAATTGCATTGCTATATTTGTCAAGACTTGTTTCTGTACAAATCACTTCTGTAGATAGAGACGCTTTTCTAACACTGACTACTGATACAACATGAATCTCGTTGATTGCTCAGTTCATATACTTTACTAACGCCATAATGTGTCACT
Source organism: Duopalatinus emarginatus (assembly GCA_028565595.1). Lineage (NCBI taxonomy): Eukaryota > Metazoa > Chordata > Actinopteri > Siluriformes > Pimelodidae > Duopalatinus > Duopalatinus emarginatus. The sequence goes on along the minus strand of JAOVVF010000017.1, from coordinate 3,833,553 downwards.
CGGTAATTGGATGTCCTTGTGAACCTAGAATAGATGAAAAGTACGATAACTTATAGGAACCGCAAGAAAGTCTATAAAGAATGTTAAGAGACTGGAAAGTTCTCAGTCCAGCATTCAGAAGAATAAGAAGTAGGAAAAAAAAAACACAAACATACCACAATGCATGCCTTATGTTGATGTTAATTCTGGATGATAACCATATATACAGTACCTTGCAAGTTACTATAACCATTACTGCTATCATTGGTGACTAACGTGACCCCTTCTCCTTTTCTGGCAGCAGCTATTGTAATGATATTACTATTGTAATGACTATTCAGTTAGTCCAATTTAGAAACTTATACAATACATATAATACCATATATAATCTTTTAACACTAGAATGGCCAAGATTCCATAAATACTAGAACGAGCACCATGGCCAATTTGACCGTCTAAAATTTGAATGCATATTTATGATATCACATGGTAAAAATAAATAAATTCATTAATTCATCTTGTTAAAATAGCTCATAAAATGTCAGAGACACAATAATACATAGTAATAATTTATTATTTATTTACTGAATCTGAGGATTCTTCTTTGCCATCGCGGTTAGACCTTGTCAAGGCTCTGTAGCATCTGTACAACATCAGCGGCTTCTCTTTTGTGGCAACATATCTGCTTTTTTTGCTAATGACTTATTCTATACCTGACTTATTGAAGGTTCTTTTTTTGTAGCTAATTCAGCAGTGCAAGGTTTTTAGATGCTTTCTTTCTAAGGTAAACTGCAGCCGTGCTGTCAAGGTAACGACTGACACGCTGGAAGAGCGGTAAAAACATCTGGCTTGCGGAGACGAGAGACCGTTCATATGTAAACGTTCAAATTACTTGGTCTTTTGAGGAAGATGTGCTCAAAACACTTCTGTGATTTGTAATGTTAATTTCAAAACAATGTCAGACTAAAATAGGCTCTTAAATAATAAAAGTGGTTTGAAGTTATTAAAGATATTATATCTCAAAATTTCAAAAAGGTCAAAATCTTTCTTTCTAATGTTAAGACAGCATAATCAGCTGATTTTTAACAAGATTTCAAACGTTCATCTGTCGCTGAACAATTTGTCATGATGCATTACTAGATTCTACATAAACTCTATGAGATACAGAAATGAGATTGAAGTGGCAGAAAAACTGGTAAAGATGAGCGTATGCAAAATATATAGGCTGCTCGTGGGTCCAGAATGACATGGGGTTTGTTTAGCTGGTATTCTATGGAACCCCTGGTACATCTTCAAACATCTCTGACCGGTGAACATGAACTTTATGTGTACATCCTTTCTGATGAATTGTGCCTCTCCATGCCCTGCATTCATTCTGATGGGTTTGGCCTCTTTAAACCGGGCAATGCACCACCACACGTCTAGAGACGCCAAATCATGGTTAGAGCAACAGTGAGTTTGGGGTTTTGCCATTCCTATCCAAATGATCAGAACGGAATGTTACCAAACACATCGGGAATACCATGCAACACGCTGTAAAACACAGAAATCAACAGAATTGTGAACCGTTCTGCAGGAGTTTATTGCCTACAGAATATATCCACAAGCTTATAAGTATTCAACTGGTCCACCAGTACTTCTGGGGCATGCACTCAACAAGTGTTAGACTGTTACCACTTTTTCTGGCACTACAGTGTCAGAGTTAAAGGAAGGGAAGGAGTTTTAAAGGCTACAGGTCAAGAATTGTCAACTGGTGGATTATGGAATACAAGTAGCAGTCGTGATCAGTGTGTGGGGGAAAGAATGGCTGTGGTTCAGTGAATTTTAAACCTGACGCAGCGTGGTTTCTATGGCAGCTCTACTATTTAGTTTTATGCAAATTGTTTGGCTCAAGTCAGATTATTGGAATACTGAGTGCTAGTGAAGTCAGAAAGTGAAGTTTTCACAGACCTTCTTTTATTGCTATTTAATTTAATCTTTCTTGTGTGATTTGTGAAGTGATGGCATGGAAGATGAAAAACAGAATGCTATAAGAAGTTTGCATTTAATCCCTCATCATAAAGCTGATAACAGATCCCTTATCTGTTTACGGCAGAAGTGATCATCAGGACTGGGATCCTGTTCGATCCACCAAAAGAGTCACAGGAGTGGTGGGATGCTGGTGGGAGCTTGTTGTTAAATATGTCGTAAATGAAGTACACTCTATGAGCACTTATAAATCATCGAGCATCTGGATGCTCACTTGTGTCTGTTGCTTTATTTTTTATTGTGCCTGATTTCCTGAAGACTCTCTCTTGAAGCTTTTTACTGACCTTGAGACACTGTAATAAACCTAAATAGGTCTTCTTTAATTTTTTATGGTTGTAATGAGTGTATTTAATACATTTCTGGAGGCATTTGGAACTGTCTAAACAGATACTGGCCCCTGGGTGGAGGATATCATCGAGGTTAATATATCTCCTTGTATGCTAAGTATACACTGCTACAGAGAAATTCTCGTTTTTATAAGCAATATTTAGACCTGTTTCCCTCCAGGAAATCTTCACCTTCTTTAGATTCTACAAGGTTAACATTGCACCTTTCAAGGGCATGAGTGCAGTAGCCATTTTCCAACACCTTTCCCATTAGTCCAGATGACATTTTGTAGGTTATATAGGTGATTCTTACTATCCCTAGTGGTTTGCAGGGGTCAAAAGCAACCATGGTTCTATGAACAATGGATAACTGCTGTCATTCTGAAACAGCATCACTATTGCAGGAGCTTGAGAAGGTTCTTTATAACAACAGAACTTAGGCCATTGTCTTATGCTCAATTAGTAAAGGTATCCAGGTATTTTCCACTGATCCTAGATGTTAGGGCAGCCATGGCCTAGTGGTTAGGAAACCGGTCTCGGGACCAGACGGTTGCGGGTTTGTTCCCTTACCAGGGCAAGCCATGACTAAGCTGCCCTTGAGCAAGGCACCTAACTCTCCTAAATGCTCTCCGGGCACTGTGGCTTCCCGCTTCAGGCAGGTGTGTACACTGCCCCCTAGTGTTCACTGGTGTATGTGTGTGTTTCACTGCACGAATGGGTTAAATGCGGAGGTCACATTTCTCTGTGTGCAAGCACAGTAGGCAATTAGTTCACGTTCATCATCTTTAGCCAATGTTAATCAAACTACATGTACATATATAGGTAAGGTTAGCTGGGGAAATTTGTTATACTGGTCTGAGCCTGTCCAGTTGTATTTGCTGCTGGATGTGGAAATGTTGTAAATATCATACATTCATGCAGTTATCTATGCAGCCAATCAGGTGACAGCAATGCAATGCAAAAGAAAAAAAATCCTTCAGAAACAAGTAAAGAGCTTTATTTATTGCTTATGTAAAATGACAGAATGGAGAAATGGTGTGATCTTTGTCATTCTGATCATGGCATTGATGTTGGTACTAGAAGAGCTGGTTTGAGTATTTCATACTGAACTACTGATTTCCTGGGATTTTCACAGGCTACAATCTCTAGATAAGAAAAGTCAGAAGAAAATGGACGTATTGGTTCGAGCTGCCAGAAAGGGTTACAACTGTGGTGAGAAGAAAAAGCATCTCAGCATACCCAAAACATCAACCCTTAAGGTGGAAGATCTACAACAGAGAATAACCACATTGGGTTCCACTGGTTTCAGCCAAGAGCAGAAATCAAATGCTATCTTGGGCATAGACTCCTAAACCGGACAGATTAAAAAGAAAGATCACATTTTTTCTTCATGTGACCATCTGTTTATTTTGGGAAGCCTTTTTTTTCCATGTGGCCCCAAAATGTGTTTACACTCACCATCCAGAACCTAGCCTGGGACATAACAAGTGTTCCTAATTACGGTGCTTTTTGTAGGATTTAAGTGGAAGAACACTGATCTTGGGTAAATGGCACAACATGGAGGGGTGGGGGGAGGGGGTTGGGTGTTATTATGCCATGTGTTATTTCTTGGGGAAAAAAAAAAACAGCTTCTTTCTGCCAAAAAGAGAATTGAAAATCCAATAATCCGATTGAATCCTTCTACATTATTCACTCGAGTGTCAAATAAGGCGGACAAATTGATGTGTGAACTTTTGTCAATGAGTGCAAATGTTATGTCTACACAGAAGCCTGGCCAAATAAGACAACATGAGAAAGTTCAATGGTTCATCTTCAAAACCACACATGGACTTTGTGTTTGTTTGGCACGGCACTCTGACCACACATCATTCATGTATAGCTATAGGGTGATTTTAAGCATGAAATACTTTGACAGTCCAAAATACTTTGACAGTCCAAAATGTCTAAGATAATACACATTCACCGCAGCTCATTATATATATGTGTGACATTACATTGTTTAAATTTAATTCTGATTACTTTATAATTATTTAACTGAAGCAAATTAAATAATCCCTTATTGATTACTAGATGAAGGATGAGAAATAAGTTTAACCAACCAGAATATTTTTTTTTTCCATTTCTGCATTATAGCTACTGTCCAGTGACCTATACTCTGAGCACCGAAATATAATCGAGGTGAAAACTGCAGTAAGATGGCTGTAATTTTCACTCGAAATCACTGGAACTACCATTAAGATATTGTTTTTCCTATAAGACAGCTTGCGGTTTTGTGACCAGAAGGTCTGCAATTCGATCCCCAGTATAGAAAAGGCATGACTGAAGTGCCCTTGAGCAAGGCATCTACCCCCCAACTGCTCCCTGGGTGATAAGTCAAAGTGAACTATTTGCCTTCTGTGCTTGCACACAGAGGAATCTGACCTCTGCATTTAACTCACACGTGCAGTGAAACACACACACACACATACACATGAACACATTTGCCCCGAGCAGGGGGAAGCCCCAAATCACAGTGCCCGGGGAGCAGTTGGGGGAGTTAGGTGCCTTGCTCAAGGGCACTTCAGTCGTGTCTCGACTCATGCGGGGATCAAACAAGACCGGTTCCCTATCCACTAGGCCACGGCTGCCCCAGTGATATAAATAGGGCTGATCACTGCTCTGGACTGCTCTGGACATCCATGCAGTGAAGCACACAAACACCAGTGAACACTAGGGGGCAGTGAAAACATTTGTCCGGAACAGGGGGCAGAGTGCCCGGGAAGCAGTTGGGTGGTTAGGTGCCTTGCTCACGGCACCTCAGTCATGCTGCTCTGGACAAGTGTGCCCGGGTTTGATCCCTGCACAAGGGTGAGCCACTCATTGACCACTGTGCTTGCACACACAGAGGAATCTGACCTTCGCATTTAACCCATCCATGCAGTGAAATATGCAGTGTGCAAGCACAGTAGGTCAATAAGTGGTTCAGTAGTTACTGTCGATATAGCAAGAGTGGTACATAAGCAATTAAATGACAAATCCTGATTAGCTTCTACTACAGTTTCCACGAATGCTTCACACTTTTCAGTTTAATTGTAGAGATCATACGGTTCTGTTTTTTAACACGTTAAGTAGATTTCACACCCTCCCACCCACCAAACCCCCCAATAAATAAATATATAAATAACATTTCCTGGCTATGCCACTGGTGCACAGTTTATTAGTGAGCACACTGAGCCATCAGAGAATACTGTTAAAGTACTATAAAGTTCTCAAACGTTTTTTTGGATATATCCTGCTGGTTAGTGGTGGGTAGATGCACATTGCAGCACACCTTAATTTAACATTCATCTTTGAAATGCCATATTGTCAAGAGCCGATATTAATTGGATTCTAGATATTTCAGGATGAAAAGACATTTTATATGCATGTAGTTCATGAGTATTTTGGTCAGTGCCCAATTATCTTCTGAAGGTTTGATGTGGATCCCGCTGTAGTTATGCAGTTGGCTGAATGATGGATAGCTACTGAGCAGCTAATTAGCAGAGCACCTGGTCTTCTCGAATTCAAAGGGAATGCTGACATCCTATTAATTATCACGCTGATCCAGAACTGATGTGAACATCAATACATTTGCTGCAGTTTTCACCATAAATCCTGGAGAGTGCCACTTAGTTTCTAAATGCATGTGCGGTAATCTTTTTTATGGCCATTTACATAGACAATACATTCACTGCAGTGTTGTTGAATTAGTAAATGCACTGACAGCCTGGCAGAGGAGGAAAAAAGATACACAAGTTCACTCCTGTGTCCATCTGTAAACCTGATTTATTCTGATCTCTCTTGGGTTTTCCTCCTCTGTTTTATTTTTTTCCCTCTGGTTATAACTGCAGAGCTTCTTTCTGAACCCCTATAATGGGTTGGAAGACAATAAAAGTTTCATCAACCTCCATCATTGTAAATTTAATAAAGGATGCCATTGAATCATTTTGGTTTTCTGTTTCAGTTATGATGCCATTAAATAAAGGACAGAAAATATAAAGCAGTCTGATGCAGTGTGCAGTCTTCTATCCCTTCCCATGCTAGTGAAATCTATCAATATCTAGGGAATGAAGCTTTATAGATTAGGGGATGGATGCAGCAGAAAGTGATCTTAATAATTTTATGAACACTAACATGCTATTCATAAAATGTCGTTCTTGGATTTAACACATAATCAAAAACAGATGAAGAAGAACACTGTCATTGTGTAGTGAGTGGAGTTGATTCATTTATCTCATACTCTTAGGGCCTTGTATTCAGTGGACAATTAACCCATATTCCTTAATTAAAATAAATAAATGCATAAATAAATAAAAACAACAACAACAAAACAACAACAACAATAATAGATAGATAGATAGATAGATAGATAGATAGATAGATAGATAGATAGATAGATAGATAGATAGATAGATAGA
>JAOVVF010000017.1:3813699-3826684 GCA_028565595.1 Duopalatinus emarginatus | reverse complement strand
CTCCACCAAAGGAGGAGTTAACAATCTTGACAAAGTCATAGCAACACTGCATGCTGGCTCTTGGTGGTTTTCTACAACATTGTGGACGTGTCTGCTTACAATGCCTATGTGCTGTGGATTGAGATCAACCAGCAGTGGAATGCCAGCAAACTGTACCAACGTCGACTTTTCCTAGAAAAACTAGGCAAAGCACTCATCACTCCCAAGATCCAGAACCGGGCCAGGCCAGCTCGATCCCCTTACCTGCTGTGTAAGGTGTAAGAAATACATCTGCAGAAAGCACACAGTCACATTCTGTCCATCATGTGAGGAACACTGAAAATGTTGAACATTGAAAACCCAAAAAAAAGGGTTTGTGAAAAGGGAAAAATTTAAATCAGTTCTTTTCAGTTTGTGTCTTCTTAAATAGAAATTGAGTTATTTAATATAGAGTTGAAATTATATATCTCTTCTTCTCATTTCTTCTAAATGTTTGTATAATTTAAAATAAAATTCTTATTGGTTTAACTTAATTTTTGACTGTGTTGAGTGGATTTACACAATACGGGTAAAAATGACCCGCAACATAATGAATGTATTTTTTTCTCAACATAATACAAGGGTTAACCTGGGACTAAAGTGTAGTCACACTTAATTCTGACTTTCTTTACTTTACTACGGTTAACTGTTCATTGTATTTTTTTTTCAAATAGTAAAAAGTTCTTTACAAGTGCAACTGGTAAATATTCATTTTTTCACACACAAGCAGGTACTCTGCATAAAATAAGTTTAAAACATTTGGTTTATGACTTCCTCAAAACATCCAGAACACATTGCATTCAGCTCATTTTGCACCCGAAATTGGCCAAAAATAATACACGGCATGGTTGGTTCACTTCCTGCCGCTGGGTCGAGTTTGGGGTCAAATCGCTTTCTCGCTGAAATTGAACCAGCTAAAGTTCACTTGGAAGCGGCCTGAGACCACCACGCTTAGATTGTCTCTTTTTTTTTCTACCCCAATGTTATTGCAGCGTTTTCACCTGCCTAAAAACCACACCGAGGGGGTAAACACAGCAGGTCTAAACACACCACATGTGAAAACACCCTTAGGATCCTTTCACACTTATTAGTCGAGTCTATACTTCCTATGTTTAGTTTGTTAACTCTTACAGCTTGTTTGAGTTTGGTTACATTTCTGTCCATTGGCACAGTTTGGCGCTTTAGGATTGTGGATACTTGCCCATAAATAATACATAAATTGCTTTAGGGTTAAAGTCATTAATGTTGAACAAGGCTAAAGTTTTCTTGGAACTGGACTGAGATCGCACTCAGAAATTCTTGGGCTTTGGCATGTGTTCTTACCTGAAAAAGAAGGCAAGATGCTACTGCATAATTAAAACCATTAAATCATCATTAAATTAACATGCATTCTTTCAGGAATGGTGTTTACAACCATATCACATGTGTTTGTTTATGCTTTTGTTTATTTTGCCATCTGGTTTCATCTCTATTCTTGTCCTGTATCAGTCCTTGTGCTGTCATAGGTGTGTTACTCGATTGTTTTTACCTGTTCCGTGTTAAGCCTATGTCAATATCTTTGTCCTAATTCAGGTGCTGCATCTTTCGGGAGCTGCATTTGACGTTTGTAAAGTGACTGGGCTGTCCCATTGCGAAGGCACCTTCATATGCATCTGAGAAATGCGTCCTTTGTTTCCATGGCTACAAAGGATGGATCCTTTACTAGTCAACATATCCTGTTATTTATAGCATGAGGACTCAAGACTATGGTGGCGTTAATAGTGGCAATATGGGTTTAAACTCGAATAGCTAATGACCATAATAATAATAATAAGCCAAAGCACTTGTTTCCTGCCATCACAGTACAGTACATTGTATACATTCTAGTTATTTATCTTAGATCTAATAATTGTAATGATTTGATTAGTCCTATAATTGCGACATGCTGTATATGGAACATGTCAGCTCTGTCAATTTGCATCATATTACCTTACTTTTTTTTTTTTGTTTGTTTTTCCTTTCCTACATTTCTGGTTCCAGTGTTTACCCTTGAAGCAAAATGACAAGCAGGGATTTAAGAGATGAAGTGACAGATGCACATTGTGCATAATTCGACGTATCAGTTGTAACAAGAAGAAAGAAAAAATGTAATGTAAATGCAACCTAGTTTAGATAACATATTAAACGAGCATCTAAAATCACTAGAAGTAACTAAAAAACAAACAAACAGGGAAAACAGCCTGAAATGTGCAGAACTTGCAAGTAAATGAGCTTATATACTCACCAACAGGCCCGGACTGGCCATCAGGAGAACCAGGACATTTCCCGGTGGCCTGGCCTGTCAGCTGGACTCTCTGGTTCAATATATATCTTCTTTTTTTTTATGTGAGATGAACTAAACAGCACAGTTAAGCTTGTGAAAGCACCCTGTATCACTGCAGTCCTGTTTCATGCTTTTCTGCCACTATACGCACACCTATGACCATCTCACAACATGCGCCACTGATTTAAATTCCGTCAGTTAGGTAGCAGCGTATTAAATATGGAACCGTTTAAAGTAAATTTTGACATATTGGGTGACTTAACAGTGGATGAATGTTGTGGATATATGATGGATATAATTGAAGACGATGAAAAAAAAGCTATGCTTAAATTAATAACACTGACAATGAAGTCGTAAATGAAGAAGGGGTGGGCTGTTCGCCGCTTTCAGATCAGATGTGCTGAGATAAAAACATCCCTGTTGATTTTGAAGAAGTTCCCAAAAACAGAGCTAAACCAAATTCTCCATCATTTTCATGCTATAGTAAAGAAAGGAATAGGGGAATTGTGTGCTTTTAGCAGTTATATTGAGCAACTATACAGGTACCTTAACAACCTGCCCCATGGTCTGTCCTGGTGGTGGAAGAATGCATAATTTTCAATGTTTATCTATAAATAAAAATCTTCATGAACAGATAATTTGTGTTTTTTATTATAATATTTATTGTTAACCGCCGTATTATAAAACCAGCAAGCCAGTCGTGCGTTACTGTGATTTTTTTCATGTTGGTTCTGCCACTCTGCTTCACATCGTTGTACTCAGTATATTTTTAGGAGCTTAAGTTAGCTTTGGTTGTGTTTCGTAGCCCATGTAGCCCTGCTGTACATTAGCAGTTAAATATTCACATGTGATGCTTTATTCTGCTTTACAACATATAGATACCCTTACTAGTCTAGTTTAGTTTATCCAATTATTTCGCAGCAGTGTGATTATTGAGTTAAGAATAAATATGTGTTTTGATGTTTGAGATTAGCATAAAGAAAGTCTGCTTTTCAGTTTAGGCAATTGCTCATACATTTGGAGAGCAGACATTATATGTAAACAAGTGTGGATCTGATTTAGGTGCATTTGATATAACAAATTATGGTGTTGTTGTTTTTTTTTCATCCTGGCATGATGCAAAGCTTGAGCGATTTGATGAATAGATTTATAATTAATTCTCTGGTTACTTGCACTTTTCATTTATAATCACACTGTCTGTGTCACCCAGATGAGGATGGGTTCCCTTATGAGTCTCCTGTCAAGGTTTCTTCCTGTTGTCATCTCAGGGAGTTTTTCCTTGCCACTGTCACCACAGGCTTCTCATCAAGGTAATAAGAATTATATAGCTGTATAACCCTGTCTGTTATTTCTCTAAAGCTGCTTGGGACAATGTCCCATATATATATATATATAAAATTCTGATTCAATTCTAGAATTCATTTGAATAAATTATTTATTTTCCACATTAATGTATTTTTGATATTTGAGGACTTTCTGTTTTCAGATTCAGATCTTTTATTTTTTTTCAAAATAAGTTTAATTTAAATAAGTTTTAAAGATTATTTTTTTGAATTCAGATCTGTTTTGTTCACTTTCAGATTGTATTTTTTTTAGTTTCAGGCTTTTGACCATGTGGTTAGGTTTGGCATTAACTGAGAAGGGCGTGGTACAATGAGTGACAGTGTAACAAAAAAGGTTGAGGGTCTTCCTCAAGGTTGCCTGTGGGAAAATATGAAAGCACTTTTTTTACTCCATATTCAGTGTAAAGAACTGATGCTAGTGATGAAGTTCTCTTCAGCAAGCTGGTTTAAACAGCATTTGGCACAAGTCATTGTATAAAAGTGATAACCTATGCTAAGTTGTGTACACTGTCACATTTTAAAATATCCCACTTTCCACTTCCACGTCCAAAACTACTAAAGTCATACATTTATTTATGTACATCCCTATGTCAGAAAATGACTAAATTCCCAGAGTAATTAGCTATGGTACATTAGTCTGTTTGTTGTCTGTATATGACAAATCAGAATATCATTTTAATATCACAAGCTCCGTCTAATGTATTTCAGCCACAGGTCATTTGGCACATACTTGTTTTATGTTCTCAATGCTACAGCTACAGTGAAGTTTGCTGGCCATGTGCTCTAATCAGCCTGGAAGCAGCTTCTGATGAAGCCTGGCCAACTAAATCTTTCATCTTTGGTGCCAATCGTATACAATCCAAGAAGCCTGTGAGAAGCTCTTTGGCATGGAGAGCAGGAGGCCTGCAGGCAACACAATGTGAGGACATATCATATGATCTCCTGCTAACTAACCAAGCATTCAAGTTATTCAGAGTATACTACAAATCATCAGTATAAAAGCTTCTACAACTTCTTTATAAGTAGATGTGTTTGTTTGTGTAGAGGCATTGTTTTATGTTACATTTTAACAGAGTAGGACATTGTCTCTGTGTTCTAATTTGTTTAAATATATTTAAATGGCGAATATTTTGAGACACTAGTGTGGGCTGCGTTAAATTAAATTTGTTATCCTGCCATGATTGTAGGCGAAGGCAGATACAAGTTGATTTACAAAATAAATAAATAAATAAATAAATAAAAAATAAAAAAAAAAATAATAATGCGTGCATGCTTAATACTAACAAAACAAGAAACAAGGCACGGATATAGTCCCATCACTGGGCCAGGATACTTTCAAATAGGGCATCTATATTCTGGAACAACCTTCTCCATGAAATGGCTTTGCTAAACCCAATAGCATTTTGTCATCTCTGATGTATTCTTGTTACAGGTCTTCTGTTATGACTTAGTAGGCAAAGGCAGATACAAGTGCGGAGATTTAAAAGTTTATTTAGAAACAAAAATTGGCATCAATAATGTGCAAGCTAACATGAAGCCAGCAACAGCAGGGTAAGAAACAACAGACACAAGACAAAGAGTGCTGTGAGTTACTATGGCTGTGTACAAGTGCCCAAGATGATGGAGCATGGTACAGGTCACTGGGATCCGGGAACTGTGACAAGGTCATTTGGCTGCTGGTCATTTTATCCCCATTTTAAGGTGCATCTTCTGAAACACCTATCTTGGTCCAGAGGGGGCCCTGGACTATTAGTTTATGGAGCGGTGGGTAACAACAACAAGGTAACAAACAACAGGATGCAAAACAAAGAGTGCTGTATGGCTATATACAGGGAACTGTTACTTGATCATGGGATGTGCCGGGGGTGCTGGGTACTGTGGTTCATAAGACACAAACACAATTCATAAGCATTGTGTAAATATAAAGCACTGCTAGAGACTTTATGAACTGCCGAAATTCAAATCTTGTTTTTATTTATTTATTTATTTCTAACATCGATGATGACACTTGGTGAAAGTGGTTGAGGTAGAAACAGAGCTTCATAAGTGTGTTAGAAATTGAAATTTGATTTACACTTTAGTTTGAAGACATCTATTATTCATTATTCGCCAGGCTGGTATTCAGAGTTCATAATAAGAAGGTGCTTTAGAATGGGCTTTGGGTGCATGTACCGTATGCAAGTAAAACTTACACAGAGGTAAGAAGCCATATAGATATTTTTTTTCCCCAATACTTTATCACAGTATCTGTCTTATAGCAACATGGAAGTGTATGCATGAATGCAGTCCATTTGTATTAAAATGATTATTAGCCTTATTCTTCATTATTATTATATTTATTATTATTATTAGCTGAGATGGTAGAAACTCTGCATGCAATAACTATTGTCCAGGTTCTTTACTAGTCAAAGCTTTAGGTAAAGTGGCAACAAGAATATTAAATCTCGACTGCAGTTCACCCAAAGACTCCAAGGTCAACTGGAAGAAGTCTGATAAGACCAAAATGGAGCTTTTTAGCCATCAGAAGCTACGTTTGGCAGATACCAACACTGAACCTCACCACAAAGACAACCCAAACCACCTTTATTTCTATTGCACACTTAGATATGTTTTTCAGCTGTGCAATAAAATCACAGACATCTCAACAAGGAAAAAAGCAAAGAACAAATCATATAGAAACAATAAAAACTAAATTGAAGAGCTACAACTGGCAGGACAGCAACAAATCAAGATGGAGCAAGTCCTTAAATCAGTGATGTGATCCGAATGCCTTAGAAAATAAATTAGTTTCACCTAAATCAATAAATAAATTTCACCTAAAAATATTCACTGTATGGGATTCCTTTATAAAAGTCATGGGTTAGCTACAGAAAAGACCCAGTCACCTTTAGACCTTATTCGAGATCGTGGAATGGCTAAGAGCAACTGATTGGAAGATCACAGAGCTTAGGAGGTGGGATGGAAGCAAAGGAGGTTGGACATATAGCTTTGACCCAAACCATTCAAAGCTTTATGAATGAATAATAAAACATTAAATTTGCTTTTATATCTTACTGATAACTAGTTTAATAATGCAAGTCCCTGGATAATACTTTTGCTCTTTCTAGTCTCAGTCACAGCTACCTTTTGGACAAACTGTAAACGTGAAAATGTGCTCATTAAGGTGTGGCTCTGGCCGAATCAAAGGTTTTAGAAAATAATGTCTGTTTTGTCTTAGACCTCCAGCTTTTTATGTCTCTCAGGCAGTCTAAAAAGAGAGAGGCATGGAAAAAAGGAAAAAGCACAAGGCAGAGCTGTGTGTCATCAGCGTTGTAGTTCTCTATTTCTGAAAGATAGACCCAATGGGTAGCATGTATAAAGAGAACAAAGTAGGACCCAAACTAGAGTCTGGGGGTACTCCACAAGTAATAGGCACTGAGGGGGAAGAACAATGGCTTGTCTTAAGAAAAAAAGATTTTATTTTCCAAATAAGAGGCAACCACTTTAGTGCAGTAGCCTCGATGCCAACATCACTTCAGGTGCTCCATCCCCACAAACAAACCTTGCCCACCATGAAGCGGAGTGATGGCAGCATTATGCTGTGGAAATGTTTTCAGCAGCAGGAAGGCTTGTAAAGGTGGAGAATAACGGTAGAGGGTAAAATGAATGCAGCAAAAGACAGGGAAATCCTGGAGGACGATCTTTTTCAGCCTGCAAGCGAAGATTTATGTTCCAGCAAGATGATGACCCAAAGCATACAGAAAAGCTTCACAGAAATTGCTTATAGACAACAAGGTGAATGTTCTGGAGTGGCCCAGTCAAAGCCCAGACCTCAATCCAGTAGAGAATTTGTGGATGGATTTAAAAAGGGCTTCAGACCTGTCCCCTGAGCAACAGACAGAGCTGGAGAGGAATGGAATAAAACTTTGATGCCTACATGTAAAAGCATTCACACAGACATTTTATTATTATTATTATTATTATTATTATTTGAAAATACTTTTACTGCCACTATTAAAATGATGATGATAATGAAGATTATTATTTAAATTATTATTGTTGTTGTTGTTGTTGTAGTTGTGGTTGGTAATAATAATAAAAATAATAATAATAATAAACATCATTATCTTGTAGTATTACAGTAATATTAGTATTAACATGTATTGTGTTGATTATGTTAGTGTTAACAGGATTTAGTTAATAATTATTTTAGTATAATAATGAAAAAAATAATGTTATTATTATTATTATTATTATTATTATTATTATTACAAAAAATAATAATAACAATAATAACAACAATAATAATAATAATAATAATAATAATAATAATAATAATAATAATAATAATAGTCAGTCCCCTGTTGTACTGTACTATATTATTTCTTTAAATTGTGCAGGTGAATGTTAAATTTTCTCCAGTAAATGTGCTAAAATATAAAGCTAGAACCAAGAAATTTACATGAACTGTTTAAATAGCAAATCTGCATCTTGACCTCGATTATTTACATAACCACGTCTTTTTTTAGCTTCAACCTTGAGGTTGCAGGATAAGATTGGCAAGTTCCAGCAGTAATTTAATTGCTACAATAACCATTAGACCATGTTTAATTATTTCAGTACCCCAGAGGAAGCATGGAAACTCTATATATAACACAGCACTATGTTTCCTCCAAAGTTTTGCTGTTGCGTTTGACCTAGCAGGTGTTTGCCCTTGCTGTGAAATGCAGCCACAGCCCAGGAGAAAACACAAAATGAATGACTGGTGTGTGTTGAGGGAGAGATGTGATAAAATGCACTGCATGAAACGAATAAAGCCACTTTAAGAAGCATACACACCATATCCTCAAGACACTGAGAGTTCGTTACATTGCAGCAATGATGTATTGTCTACGTATCGAAATCTTTCTTTTTATGGAGTTATAAAATCTGATTTTTGTTACTTTTTATACTTAACAGTATACTTGGATGTTGTGTAGATTTGATCTCACAAATTTATTGAATATATAACTTCATGTCTCCATCCTAACCCAGGGGATATTCACACTTGGGAGTGCAGTGGGTAAAAAAAAAAAAAAAAAGAGCAGAAGAAAATAACAAGATTCTGTTTGGGTTTTGTCACATGGATAACACTCACTGAATAGTCCCAGCTCTGTTTCTGTTCTCTGTTCATTACTATCATAATTATTTTTAATTATGTAAAATTTAATTAAAGATAATAGTTGTGATGGGACGTAAACCATCCCGAGCCATAGAGAGCTGTAATACAAATAATGTGAGGCATAACCAGAGAGCGTTTTTAATGGTTTCATTAAGTAAGGAATGAAATGACAGGGCATTAATCGATTACATGTTTGGTTGTATTTACTGAAGCAAGGCCAATTAGCAGCAGCCTTTGGATGTCTCGGTTTCTACATACCCCCTCCCCAGCACATTTAGCCTTGACTTGGACTAGACTTGAACTGCCAACAAGAGGTTAAGCCTTAGATTATTTGTACCTTGCACTATCAATCATGTTAAATGATTTCCTCTGATGTGTGCCCCACTTGAACCTGTTCTTAATGGGTTCATATTATGAAAAGCTCTTTTTTTCAGTACCTGTGCACTTACATTTGGATATCTATACAGCCTACCAACCCACAGACTGTGAAATCAGACAAACCAGGCAATGTTTTGTGGGCTGCTTATTTCAGAAAACAAGCTTGGGATTCAACAAGCTGTTTAGATGTGTCTGCTCTGTTATGTCTTTTGAAGGCTCATTAGAATTATGCCGCCCCTTATCTAAGTATGTCCACCCACAGCTTGAGTATCTGTTGTGAAAGAGCAGCGTTTATTTATTTATTTATTTATTTATTATCCTCTAGCAAATGCAGTACCTGTTAGCATTATGTCAAAGCCAAAAGCTAAGCATGGGATCTACTCTACGGTCGCTGTGATGCACGTTATCAAGACACGTGCCACAATATCAAGAGAAGATTCTGTGGTTTGCACCCACCTGTGCACATCCTTGATAAGGAGAAACAAAAAGGCCACCTATGTGAAGAGAGAACGGTTATCCGTGAAGACCAGGCCTAAGAGTACAACCTTTCACCACTGCACACTGTTGAGATTGCAGCTATTCCCCAACCCTTTATGAATAACACACATGGCCATTGTAAATAATGGTCACTGTTGTTTGTATACAAAAATGTTCACCATTTCTATTGATATGCAGTGGCACTGCTGTGGGTCGTTCTGCACAAGAGCTAAATATACAGTTGTGAAAACTTATAACTAGCTGAGACTCGAATTTTTCCAACTAAATCTTGTGTCCAGATGAACCAAAACACCTTTCTGCATACTCTACAGATACACATCGATACGTTAGTATTTTTTAGCAACATTGCACTGTAGGTGTGTATGAAAAATGTCATGCTTTTCTAACCTAGGTCACTACAACGTAGGATGGCAAATGATGTAAACAAATGAGGTAATACATTAGATGCAATGTTCTTAAAAGTTTAACATAAACAGCATTACTTTGCTAGCTGTAAAATTAACTTTTTGCAGTATACACTTAGATACATTATATATAAAAAAAAATATTTACCAACATGAAAACTTGGAATAAAAAATCCATTAGTTTTGGCCTACTGTGCCTGCACACAGAGGAATCTGACCTCCACATTTAACCCACCAGTACAGAAAAGCCCACACCCACACTACTGATTGCACACACTGTGGTGCAGTGAACATCTTTGACCAGGGGTGCGTTTCCCATACAACGACGGAGACTAGCACTGAACTAACATGGTACGAGGAAATGTTAAACTAACTAACATCTGTGTAGCACGACTGTTTCACAAAACTGCCGTACTTTGACAGCAGTGCGAACCATGTAGGTTAGAACCACCGCAGACTGAACTACAATGTTTCCAGATATGTTTGGTCTGATTCTCACAGTGTGAAACTCACAAACCTTGTAATACGCGTGATCGAAATCACGTAATTCATGTACACTACTTATATCTGAACATACCACAATCATAAAAATAACCAACAAAAACAAATCAATGATTAAATGTAATAAAAATACAAACCATAAAATAATTTACTAATAGCCAACTATTCTTTTACAAAATAAATCCAATGCATTTACAGGAATTCCCATGGTAAAATACTGTATATCATTTGCAGACAAGGTTGCTAACATAGTAAACGCACCCCAGAGCAGCATCCCGGAGCAGACAGGGTTAGATGCCTTGCTCAAGGGCACTTTAGTCGTGTCTCGTCAGTACAGGGGATCTCAAAACTAGTTCCCTAACACTGAGCCATGGCTGCTACAATTCCTTATGGTGAGGAATTTTTTGCCACTACATAAGCAATTCAATTCATTTAGTTCAATTATAGCTTAACTATTAATATTAGAAGCAACTGAAAGAATATATATATCTTATATATATCAGAATATATATTTCTGTTTAGAAATGCAAACTTCATAGTACTACAGTCCAATATAAAGGGCACATTGATGTATACTTATTGTATGGCCTGTCTATGGCCACATGCGTATATAGAAATGTATGGACACAGCTTGTGCATGTGCAGAGGGGGTTGTGGTAAATTGTGGCTCAGTATGATATAAAGAAACTGAGAGTCAACCCGACATTTTGGGGAAAAAAAAAGGGGGGTTGGGGCTGTGTAGACAGGGTGAGAAGGGTACTGTGGTAGTTGATCCTTGTGGTATTTAGACCAAAGCATGTTACAGGCATTTAATAAAGACCCCGGGGACCTGTGTTAACTTGTGGGAAAGGGGTTTAATATGTCACCTTTAACCAATAGATACAGTATCTCCCAGAAATAAGGCAAACCCTGTGCAAATTCGCTTAAATGTCAAATAATTCTAAATTGTATCACCTTACAGTAATTGCATTACTTCAAAGTTGTTCTTAAGTAAAATTAAAAATGAATAGTTTAGATTTACCATATTAAAAATCCAGGCCCACACCAGGAACTCAATGCAACAAAAGTCGGTCCATATTTCAATTACTAAGAATATTTTTATTATTATTATTATTTTAAATATTTAGCATGTTCACCTTTATTTTTTGATGACAGACTCAATCCTCCTCAGCCTGGAAGATACCAGCATTGCACAAATTTCTGGAGTTTTTCTTCAAGGGATTATATTTTTTTAGCTGATTTTTGCTTGAGTGGTCGTGTTGCTCTACCTTTCTCTTTAAAATGCCCCAAAGGTGTTCTGTTGGATTCAAGTCAGACGACATACTTGGCCAGGTCACAGTTCTTACTTTTTTTCTTCTTCTGAAACTCTTTTTGTGATTTTGGTAGTGTGCTCTGGATCAATGTCTTGCTAGAATATTCCTCTTCTGCCAAGCTTCTGGAGACTGGGACTCATCTCGTCAGCCAGAATTTTAGTCTATCCACAGGCAATTCTTGTGCCATTTATAAATGTCATATCCTCAACACCTTTTGCACCGATGCAGCCCATATCATCACACGTCCACCTCCATGCTTTACTGTTGGGACTGTACAATCACTGTGGTAGTCCTGACCAGGTTCATGCCAAACATGTTGGACTCCATAAGAGCCCAACAAGTGTTTTTTAATCTCATCTGACCAAAACAATGTGTTCCAAATATTTATTAGCTTTCTTTTCATGTTCTTAGCAAAGTTTTGTGTTTTATGCTTGAACCTGCTTTATATAAACCATAGTTATTGTATACCATTGTATACCATTAATTAATACAATATGTTTTATTTATTTATTTATTTATTTGTTTGTTTGTTTGTTTGTTTGTTTGTTTGTTTATTTATTTATTTTGATAGTAGTTTATAGTAACTACGGTTGCTGTAACCCTAACCATGGTTAACCATGATTTCGTCATGAACTACTAAGATATCTTAGTAACTATGAGTACATTATAAATCTGCCACAGATTGTCTATGGTAGTTTATAGTAAGCATGGTTATTATACAGCTAATCATGATTCTACTATGAATAAATAACTTAAATCTAAACTATGGATAACATGCCATAGTAAACCAGGGTTAATTTCCATTTTCTTTTGTTAAACAACAAGTTTTTCTTTATTGTTAGACTTAGATTATTTGGTGTGTTCTCTATACAAGACTTTGTGTATTAAATGCTAATATAGAAATGACATTGTGTAGTACTGAAGGTATAGAAGTTGCTCAGATTCTTACACATGTCCATTTTTGAGCTTCCAACTCATCAACATCTTTTTTTCAGCAACAAGTAATCTAATGCATTACTATTTCTAATCCAGTAATCAGATTAAAGTTACTTATCCAAGTCACTGTGCGTTACTATTTTTGTAATATA
>JAOVVF010000017.1:3792793-3803751 GCA_028565595.1 Duopalatinus emarginatus | reverse complement strand
TAATTAATTGTTAATTTAACATAGTTTAATTATTTATTAATAAATTATTTTGCTTAACATCAGCACAAGGTTCTCCATCTGCACACTAGTGTCCATGCTAAAAAAAAAAGTCTTTGGCAGTGGACCAGTTAAGCAGGTGGTGCTCCAAACCCCATCCATGACCTTCATGGACAAAGCACAGTTTCCCTACAAACACCTTTCGCTCTGCTCTCCGTAAACCAGAAGAGGCATTTCTGAGAAAGAAGTATTAAGATTCTTTCAAATTCAATCAAGAAGGAAGAAGGAAAATTGAAAGACGAATGAGACCCCAGACATTGCTATTACACACCACTGTAACTAGAAGCACCATTTCTAGTAATTCATCTTCTTTGTGTCATTGAACATTATTAAAATTTGGCAGAACAACAATGCCAAGCTTGGGGAAAAGGCTGGCTGTGAAAATAACATTGTCACTTTTAATTGCTCCCAGTCTGTAGTGCACCAAATTTATTTGTTGTGGCAAGTGAATAGAGTGGAGGAAAAGTGAGGTGTTTGGAGCTAAAGCACTGAGTCATGAAGGATAGAGAGAAGCATCCATGCTGACATTATGAGACTGGATATGAGTGCATCATACGAACTGAAGTTAGAGATACTAAGACCATTAGCATTTACCCCATTCCGAGTTTCTCTAAACACATCTTTCACAAAGCGAACGAAACACATTGACTTCAAATGAGGGAATTAAAAAGCTTTTAAATACATTGAAATTGAATTGAGTTTCATTTGAAGAAATTGTAAAATCTTGACTGCATACTGGTATATATATATATATATATATATATAAAGAGGGGCTAAAAGAATAAAAGGAATAACTAATAAATTTGCCTTTAAACCACTAGTGTTCATGCAACCACCATTGCATCACTGTTCACTTCAGCATGGAATTGGAATCCTCTTACACATTAAGGAGCCAATCAGCACTTGAACACCTGATAAAACTGTTCTTCTAATCATAAGCTATTAAAATTATGTAATGAAACTGCAACAGGTTTGTTTTAATGTACTTATCCATACACAGACAGCAACATTTACAGTGGTGCTTGAAAGATTGTGAACCCATTAGAATTTTCTATATTATTTTAAGATAATTTGACTTAAAATGTTATCAGACTTCCAAGTCTTAATAGGAGAAAAAAAGAACCAAATCTAATGAAGGACACAAAAATTGGACTTAGTCATTTATTTACTGAGGAAAATTATCCAACATTACATATCTGTTAGCAACAAACGTAAGTAAATCATTGCTTTCAGTATCTAATGTGACGTTCTTTTGAAGCAATAACTGCAATAAGCCTACAGATGAACAATAAGCCTACAGAGGTCTCTGCAACATACCATGTCCTGCTTTATTCCTTTCATAATGGCTAATAAGTGCCATCCCTAATAAATCCATACTACTCAATATGAAAGTACATTTACCAGTGCAGTGGGTAATGCTGTCACCTTTCAGCAAGAAGGGCCTTTTTGCTGACCTGTTTGCTTTCCTGACTTGGTGGCCAGGTTCTTCCACTTTCAAGGTTACTTGGAGTTCACATGTGCACTTTGTGTCTGTGTGGGTTTTCCTTTTACAATCCAGTTTAAGGATCTGGAGATACTAAATTATCTCTACATGCATGCGTGTGTATGAATGTAGGTGTCTTTCCTTTAATGGACTGGTGACCTGTCTAGGGTGTTACCCTGCCATCTACCCAGTGATAGCCGGGAAAGACTCCAGCACCTCTGTGACCCAGTAGTAAAATAACTAGATTAGATAATGTGTGAATGAATTTTACAATAACTAATTACCAGTTTTTAATTATTACCCCATAATGACACATTTGAAAATATTTCAAAAGATGTTTTTGTCATGGTTTGAATGTTACTTCATAAAACGAGTAAAACGACATGACTGTAAACAGTATTGTGTAATATCAGCTACTATAAAGTCATCAGAATTCTGTTGGTATTGTTTAAACACCCACACAATGGCTTGGAAAGCTTCCCAGCATAGGACATTGTTACAAAGATGTTGCTGTTGTTATTCATTTTTGTGCTTTTTTTTTTTTGCCTTTCAGCTAATTGTTGTTAATTTAATTACAACTAAACCGTTTTATATATTATTTACACATACAAAGTTTTATCTTCTTTTGGCCATTATATATACAGTTGGGTGCAAAAGTTTGTATCCCCCATTTTTTTTGCTTTACCTCCATTTTACATAAGAGAATAACAAAATTCTGTTCCTATTTGGTGGTGTTCTTGTTAAAACCTATTACAACTCAGCCTGCAAATAAGAGCAATTACCACTATTTTTGTGCAAAAATAAGGTCTAATATTGTGCCATTAATGTAATCTTCAAGGCCACTGACACAGGTGGTGACCGGGCACAAAGCTAGACAGTTACATATAAATAATAATAATAATAATAATAATAATAATAATAAAAATGGATGTAGCTTGTTGTCCATTAGTGTAAATCAGCTCCTCTCATTTCTTTTCAAATCTGAGTCCAGTCCAGTTAGAAATCAATGTAATGAAAAGCATAATTAAAAATAAAAAATAAAAATAATAATAAATAAAATAAATAAATAAATAGAACCCACAATCCTAATGAAAATATACATATGAATCATCTACAGTGGCAATCAACATTATTAAACCCATATTGCAAATTAAGTTAATTTTTAGTTGTTTCCAATAAATTAATTATAATACTTTGTTTATAAAACATTTATAAGTGAAGTAGCAGCATGTATGCTATACATTTACTGTTTTTATCAGGAGCACTTATCTAGAATGACCTGAGAAAATGCTTTGTTGTCCACTCAGAAAATATATCTATCTGTATCCTATAAATAGGCTACACCCCTGAGCTAGGATACTGCCAGACACAAAGAGTCCGTGCTGATTCTGACTTAATATTGATAATATTGAGGTAAGACTTTCAATAAGCATTAAATTACTATACTGTTATGCTTCACAGAGATGGCTCTTCTTTGAGTGTTCGAAGATGGTGAGTGACTCTTCTGTTCAGTAGAAGTACAGTCTGCCACTGCTCCAGTAGAAGAGCCTTAGTGCTTGTCTTTCATGTGCCCTGGGTTAAGCTGAGATATACTCGACGCTTAAAACAGTAGGTCATCAGGTAGTTTTTTTTTGTGTCTGGTCTGTGTTTTGATTAATATGTGTCTTATAAAGTGTTGCTAATCCATGCTTTTCAGATATAAGTACATAATTCATGATACGTTTGTTAGGAATTAAAACATTTTAATTCACAAATGACCAATTAATTAAGCAAAAACAATTTAAAAAGCTAAATACAACTATGAGAAGGTTTTTTTTTTTTTTTCCACATTCAATATGCAGTGACACTTTTAATTACTACTGCAGTCCCAGAATTATTCAACCCCTTCATGGCAAGTGTGTTTAATATTTAGTAGAGCATGTTATGACCTGCTGCAAATGTGATGCATCGTCTGGCAGTGTAACTGTACTGAAAACTGAAGCGTGGCTATTATTACATCTTTTAACAGGAAAATGTAATCAAGCAAGTCCCAAAGTCCTAGAAGATTTAGGACTGGTATCTGGATCCACAGTTGTCTGACGTAAACTTCACAGAAAATCTTTGGTGGTATTTGAAAAAGAAGGTTGCACCATGCAAACCCAAGAATATTAATGAACTGGGGTGCATTGTCTATTAGAAATGGGCTAAGATTCCTCAGAAAGACTGCCAGAAGGTGGTGCCTGGATATGCATCATATTTGCAGTAGGTCAAAACAGCAAAAGAGTGCTCTACTGAGTATGAAAGATGCATTTTATGTTGAATTAAAAACAAAATAAAAATAAAATAAAATAAAATAAAAACTTGTATTGGTTGGATAATTTTGGTTACAACTATATATGAGCCTAACACTCTAGAATGAGTGATCCAAAGGCATGAAAAAGAAAGTATAAAATAGTTCAGTAAGGAAAAAAAAAAGAATCAGAATAACATTAAAACTTGGACGAAACTTGTTCTGAAATGTCACACACCTCACTGCAGTATTCAACCCACACCAGTATAGACCTTTATATATAACCACAAACATAGCAACTGAGCATAAAAAAGTGACAGTAAACTGACATTCTACCTTCAAATTATCCATTTGGAACAGAAAAAAAAAACACTCTCACATTGCAGTCCCTATGATTACCAAGCTCAAAAGTTTGCATATGTGTTGCCATGTTCTAGTGAATTTATTGGACTATAGCAACATTACGGTGTGTAATGAATGGAAACAGTACATGGTCACTTTCTGTAAGAATTATTCAAGGCAATAAAAGCGCTCAGACGTGCCAGATTAACAGGGTCATCAGGCTGAGAAAACTGCAGTCCATTCATATGCAGTGAAATATTTAGCCTCAGACTGGCAAGAATTAGGCGTATGGACACAAATGATTGCGGCCTGATGCATGTGGAGATGCATCTGGTGTGATGGTTATTTTTAAAATATTGTGGGGAAATAAGCCACTTAGTCACAGGTCTATCCCAGCCCTCATGGAGCAGAAAGTATGGAAATACCTCGGACAGGTTGCCAGTCCATCACAGGCAGACACACACACATCCAGACACTCACACCTAGGAGTTTTACACCATCTCTATTTCACCTGACTTTTGACGTGTGAGAAGAAACCCACAGAGACATGGCGAGAACTTGCAAACTCCATACAGAAAGGAGCTTGGCTGAGACAGTGCTACATACCACACCACCATTCCACCCACGGGCATGAGGTGCCACCATACCGCTACACCTACAAGCCGTAATAGGAGAGACACAAGCTACCCTGGGTGCCTTTCATTTCTTTAACCTGCTGAGATCAGGTCTGGCTTTAAAGCTGAGGTGAATGTAATTGCTTCAGCATATCAATGTTTTCACCTCTATACGGTGTACTGGCTGGAAACTCAGTCGGAGTAGCAGTCCAACAAAGTTACTGTAGGATTCCTTGCTTAAACACAGCAGGTACTCCGATAAAATCAGACAGGTTTCAGCAACTCTAGTACTCTTGTATTAAAAATTATCATGGACTCCAGTTGCTTCCAACATCTGGAGACGGGGTAAAATAAACAGCTGGACACACAAACGCATCATCATGCATATGTATACCAATTATCTGAAAGTGAACAGTGTTATTAAATCATCTTTACAGGATAATAGTCACTCTTTCGTGCTTCCTGGGAGACAAATTGATGGCTGATTAACAGTCGAAAAAATCAAGTAATAGTAATCCTTATAGTGCCTATTTAGTTTATCTAATAAAATGATAAGTATTGCATTAAATTGCAGTAAACAATGATATGCTCTGGTGTATCAAAATGACACCGTTTTCACTTCTGGTATGTTTGTCATTATTTCTATAATTTTACAACTGCTGCCGTTTGCACAGTCATGACTGAACAGATGTTGGAAGGCAGATTTATTGCATTATTATAAAAACAATCTGCCAGATGATATCTGCAATATGACTACGTGTACATGGCTCCAATTTCCTGCCTAGTAAGGTATAGTATGCAAATGTATGTTTATGAAATTGATAAAGTGTTCGAGTTCAGTTAGTTTTTTTTTTTTTTGTTGTTTTTTTTTCCCTTATGAATATTCAGGACGGCCCAAAAGAAACCTCAAGACTCTGTGTCTGTGTCTGTGTCCTGATTCTGGACTAAAAGCAGGTTGTTATTACAAACTGCATTTGCAAGTCTTGCCAATACATCCTATTGTTCTGACCTTTTGCTCAATCTGAGTTCGTTGTCTCTGATTTGACTCCTTGCTGTTACTGATTTGATGTCTCTTTCAGGTAGTCCTTGTCTATCCAAGTTTTATGTTCTCTCTAATGATTTTGGATTATGTTTATATTAAAACACTGCATGCAGATTCTCAACCAATCTGGTTTATTACACCATGTCTCATACATCTCGGCATGGTAAATGGTAATTATTTTTTATTTTATTTTTTTTAAGTAAAATAGATCAGCATTAATTTAGGCAATTTAGTAATTCACACTTTCTCGTAATGGTCATTTAATGATGGCAAGCTAACACTAGGCAACAAGATGCTACTACATTATACAATGGGCCAAATAGGATAATGTATAAAAATAAAAGGCTTGTTTTTTAGCATTAATACCTTGATAAATGGTGTATCATTAGCTCTATATATCTATACACAGAATGTGACTATGCTGTTGTGCATTTCCATTAATAAAATGTTACACTATATTTGGATAGTCCACAATATTTATAACATTTCAACAGCGTCGTTTTGTCTGTAGATCATTTAACACAGAGCATTTGTATTTCTACAGCTTATTAGAGTCTGGATGTTCCAACAAGATAAATGGAATGGTTTGTAAGTGTTTGTTGAATGGCCAAAAAGTTGCTGTTTAAACTGGTGTTATGATCTGGTGTTGCTTTAATTGGTCAGGTTGAGCCTCAGTAACATTATGTGGCAATAAAGGGAAGTCAGCTGAGTGTCTGAATGTACTCAATGAGCAGGTTATAACATCAGGTATATTGGTTAGGGGAACACAAGAGATCATTTTGCAGCAGGCATGAATTGGCCACCACAGAGTCCGGACTTTAAAACAATTGAAAGACTTTGGAATGGACCTGAGAAGACTTTTATAGAGTGGTTTGACTCTCTCATCACCAACCAAGGCCAAAACTAAACTCTGGATAGTAATAAAGGTTGCAATGTTGCAAAAGGTTCTCAAAACAGTGCTATGGTGATAGCTATAGGCAGTCCAACTGTTGGACTGTAGGTAACTTAATGGTTACCAAAATGGGGAAAAAAAAAAAAAAAAAACCCCATATATTTTAATATAGAACGGATTGAACAAAACACGAGTTCCTGTGCTGCAGCTATGATTACACCAGATCAAAACTGCCCTTTTTTACTGCATGACATCTAATTCTTCAAGGCAAACATTGGTGCTCTTCTATACATAATAATGAGCCATTCCAGTGGTACATAACAGGCAACAGGGAAGCAAAATCACGGCATTCTTCAATGTTCCAGTAAGTGTAAACGACACCAATCTCTGCAACCCGTCCATCTCTTTTTTTTTTTTTTTTCCCTTACCGCCTGTTTATATGTCTTGTACAGCAGTCTGGTCTTCTTCAGCTCTTGAGGCATTTACATGTTCTATAAATTGGATTCTGTTGCCGCTATTTTGATGAGTATGTGACTAAAATATGAATAACAAATCAAAATATGTTCAAGTAATCTATATGGTGAATGGCTGGCCACTTTATGTCCCAGGGTTCCCTCTGTGTCTGTGTCACATTCTGGTTATCCCCTGTACTTATGCTGTCATGGCTAATATTGTCAGAGTTTCTGCTTGCTCTCTAAACAAAGTATATTTCCCATAACCACTAAATATAAGAGCGTACCTACACTTCAGTGAGATATCAATGATCCCGATTCCTGACTCCTTCTTCTCTACAATTCTGCTTTCTTCACCTTGACACCCTGTATGAGTCTCATCAAATAAACATCACTCACTGCGGCTAAGGATGAACCCACATGTACAGTTTAAAGATCACTATAATTGGCATATGTAGAAACGCTAAATTTAGCTTGAACTGTGACTGAGATAAAAGTTGCAAGATAACTATAACTGAACAGGTTTACTCTCTATCAGTCATTCAATGTCCCAAATTAGACTTCATTTTATAAGTATAATGAATTTTCTGGTTATACATTTGCATTGTGTATATAGCAAGGGATTATTTATAATTGCTCTGTGCCTGTGTCACCGAAAGGAGGATGGATTTGAAGTCTGCTCTTAAAGTTTCTTGCTCTTGTCATCCCCTGGAGTTTTTTTTTTCCTTGGCACTGTCACTGCCGGCTTCTCATCAGGAATAAAATGCACATAATCATAATCCTATATTTATGTAAAGCTGTAGTGGGACAATGTCCATTGTTAAAAGTGCAATACAAATGAAATATTTAATTGAATTTATTTTAATAGACACGGATGTTCATCTTTTTCTTTTTTTTTTCTTTTTTTTTGTTTTGTTTTGTATGTACATAAAGTTTCATAAATCATAGATAACACCATAATCCTTAGGATACACACACACACACACATATACATACACATATATACATACAGTATATGAATATCCTAAAGGTTCTGGTTATATGGAATATCCTAAGACAGTGATGGAAGGTTGTGATATTGATTGCGGGTATGAAAGAATCAGTGACTCTCCGTTACTATTATGAATAAGTAAATTGAGGTCTCAGCAAGCAGAGTAAACACAATAACTGTGTCTGCCTTTAGCCATCTGTTTTGTTCAAAATCACACAAATTACCATTCTGTCCCTTCAAGTCATTTGTTTTTTAATTGGCCAATTTGTTCTTAGTCTATTTACTTTTAGCCTTTCATCACTTCAAGCAATTTATTAACAGTGAACAACACAATTATTGATGGCAAAATATTTTTTTTTTCCCTTGAATAAAAAGGGAAAACTTAGGCCTGCTAGCCCATTTATAACAACAAGCCCTGCGTAGACATGTATATTATATTACATGATAATATAATATAAGACTGTATATCTGCAGGTGTTTAGTAGTGTAAAGGGGATTGTGTATGTAATTACGTAACATGGGTTTTGGCAGCTCACAGCCCGGAACTCTCGAAGGTATTCCACTGAATCATATTGAGAGGTTAAAACAGGAACAGAAGTGTCTACGCCACTTTGGACTTTGAGCTTCTGTTCCAGTACTTTTTTGTGGTATTTACTTCCTCATGGATTTCTGAGGAGTGTGTCTGGAGGACGGCCAAACCGATTAAAGGACTTTGCCTGGAAGTTCTTCAAGAGGATTCGCTTTGTATTTCTCCCATTGTGAAGCTTCAAAAACTGATTATCTTCTCATCCTTCCTTTTCTTTAATGAGATTTTGCTCCCATTCGGCCCATCCAACAACTCAGCAATGGCCACTTACAATCTGTTTAATATGGTCCCCTGTAAACTAGTGACTGTACCTTCATACCAATAGGAAAACTTTTGCAATAGTTGTGTTAATAGAATAAACAGGCATGACTGGTTGTGATATTAGATGGAGGAATAAAATTAAATTTATATAAATAACACAGCAAACAGTTTGATAGTAGAAACATCTTTATTTTAGTAGTTAAATAATAGTACCAGCTGCTGAAACCAGGCAGACCTTTAGACTAATACTCTCTTTTAACCAGTGCTTAGCTAGCGGCATTATGCTTCCTTTAGGGCAAGGGTCTTTGAGCCTGTGAGCACTTGTCAAAATGTTCTGACTTTAAACACTTTGGACAATGATCATGTCTATTATACAATGCCATCAGACATACAGCAAAATAAAGAGCTGTCCATCCTGTCCTGAAAATACAATAAGTGGGGGAAAAAATTGAATTGGTGTATGTATCAAGATTAGTTACTCTTTATGGTCACACTGCTACACAACGTTCCAGGGACATTTAGCCGTGGCAAAAAAAGAAAAAAAGTGTTGTCAAATACTAGAATTACCTTCACACAAGCTGTGCATCATTTTACTATAACAAATGTGTGCTTATAAGCAAGAAAAAAAAGACTAAAGTGCTATACTTCTCGACAAGACAGTAATTGGAACAAGGACCAATTGTTGTTATTCGACATAGCAGGGAAATTTTAACCCTCCTGATACCTTCAAATTTACTAACATCTTTGACCCCAGCAATTTAAACCTCCTGAAAATGATTATAATTAAATTGTTATCCACGTTTATGTCGCACACATTTTGTTTCTTTGTTAAATAGCCTTTAACCCTACCAGCTCTTCCACACTCAGACACACACCACCCCTGGGAGGAAACACGGAATGTGTTTAGAGACATGGTGGCTGGAAATATTGCCCTTTCAGTGTCCGCAGCCCAAAGGCTTGCTGTTGCTTTGCCATTTAACTTACACTCCTGCCAGAATGAGCAACCCAATGTAGGCTTGCAGGTGGGTCACATCCACATCTTTTCAACTGTCCCCAGACATGTGCCTCCCTTCTAAATTTGTCATCTCAAGTATATCCTTTTCAACTGATGGTGTTATGAAAAGCTCAAATGCTGATTGTATGTATTAGAAATGGCTGACAGTGTATCTGGCGGGGCCTGACACCATTTTGATGATTTAAACAGCACTAAGTCTACCATTTTGTTCAAGTGGGCAGACGGACCGTAATAACTTTTCATTTTTGGAAGGTAATGTATTTTCTGGTGGTTGAGAGACAAAATGATGGTCAACACTGAGGGTCTTATTCTCATCAAAGGAGGATGCCTTATAATCAGAGTCCTCCTCAACATCATCCTCTGTCTCAGACACATTCTCCTCTATGCCACTTTCATGGTCAAAGAACTGTGAAAAAACCTCATTGACAGAAAACCTTTCCTAGGAAGTCATTTTCAGGTGAAAGGGAGCAGAAAGAGAGTGCACACACAGAGCACCAAGAGAAATAGCTTATAAAACTTTTATATATTTTCTCCACCCCTATGTTGTGTGAACTAACAATGTGTTTGCAAGGAAAAATATCATATCATATCGTTCTTACGAGAATAATGTTTTGCTTCCCCCATGTCATGTAAACTATCAGGGGTTCTCGCACTACTACAAATATGGTTAATTTAGGTTAGGGCCCTAAAGTCCTGGGGCCCTTAAGTCAGCTAAAGAAGCATGGGAGCAAAATGACCCCAAAGAACGCTTATGCATGTGTACAGGACAATGAAAACATATTACGATGTTAATTTTATGTTTACCCAGTTGTTGCATTAAATTAGGAAAAGTCATAAAATATAAAGGTGAACCAGTGACTAGCGTGTCCGTGAAGCTGTACGTGAAAAGTTCCCGGATGACGTACTGTTTCAGGTTTGAGTGATGGTGAAAGATCTGTTAAACGGGAAGTTTCA
>JAOVVF010000017.1:3778634-3792196 GCA_028565595.1 Duopalatinus emarginatus | reverse complement strand
TTTGTAAAGTGAGATTTCAGTATGCTGTAGCACTTACCATTTTCTCTTGTCCCAGCAGTTTTTAACAAGTACTTTTATTTAGTACAAAAACAAGTATTTTAATTGTAACATTTCACTTTAAAGCCTTATTCATTTACATAGAGTAAAAAAAATTGATTTATTCGCAATTAATGTATGAAATTCTGAGATTATTTACAATTAAAAATTTTAATCGATTGACAGCCCTAATATATATAATGTCAGTCATTTATTAAAAAAAAGTTAAACATAGAATGGGGTTAAATTGATTAATAATTAATAAGAGTGTTAAAAACTACCCACAGGGCATTATTTTCACAACAAGACAACTTTAAAGTTGGTGCCCAGTAAGGAAATTAGGACATGGGAATTCTTCAGTAGATATGAAGGAAAACTCAGTGGAAGTCCAGAATAAAACAAATAAAAGTTTTCCAACTGATGTGTAGGTGGCTTCTTAGAAAACCCTTAAAAAGTCTTATGTAAGCATACTGTTTAACCTTCTAGCTGTCTAAAATTTTTTTAGGATGACTTCTGAATCTAGGTTGGGCTCTGGATTCACCAACCAGGATTAAGCAGTTGAATCAATAAATACAACTTAAATACAAATCAAACTTTCGGATAAATTTAAGCCAGGTGTTAGAAAGTTGGTAGTAAATATTCTGTATACATTTAAACACATTGTCAAGGCAGACTACTTGATATATATAATCACATTTCCTACAGACCCTGCTTTAAACTGCTGGTTTATCCACAATATCAGTCAATTATATCATCAACCTAAAATATATTAAAATGAATTATGCAATTAGACAATAGGAGCATGTCTGTGTGAATAGATTTGGCTCTGAAAGGGTGATTTTTATATAAGACACAGGACAAAAAATTTTATTAAAGACAAAACATCTGAATGTCACCATGTTAAAAACAAACACAGAGCAGTGTACGACTTTACTCATACACAGAGCTGCATGTGTAGGCTAAATCCACAGCCTTCTCCATTTCCGCTCCATTAAATCTAAATCAATACCCAGTTTCAGACACAGTTATATCTAAGCAATATAGCGATACCTGCAGGCTATCTATTAGCGATATTCTCGCCACTCATTTCAGTAAGGCAATTCCATCACTGCTGTAAAAACCATAAAGCAATACTCGATGCTAAATTTCGAGAAATGACCTTATAAAAACATGTTCTGTAAGATTATTGCAGATACGATATATAGGTGCTGAATACACATTTTCAGAGGAAATGGGAACTCATATCATCTTCCACTTCTACTACTGATCTGTGTCAAGGTGACTCGGGGAATTACTAATTGTCCACACCAGGTGTTTATCTTTTATTTGTGACGTCTTCTGTGTTCTGTGGGTTTTAATAATTGTTGGTTATGAAAAATATAAAGAAAAAAAATAAGCCAAGTTAATTTGACTCTAACACATTTATATTCACATTTAATGTTTCAGACATTTTAGGTTGAATGTTCTCCCCATATCTGTATGGATTTCCTCCCACAGTGTAAAGACATGCACTCAGGTGAAATGGAAGTATTAAATTGCCCTATCTGTGTCTGCCAAGTGATAGACTGGTGACCTGTCCAGGGTGTTTCCCTGCCTTCAGCCTAATGAGAGCTGGGATAGACTACAACACCCCTACAACCCAGTAATACAATAAGTGTCTTAGATAGTGAATGAATGACTATAAGAGCGGCACTGAAATGTAAATGCTAGCCATATTATACTGTGGTGAAGCATCTAAATAAATAGCGCTCTGTCTGACTGTTACAACAATTTGACACAGGAGACTTAATTCATAAAATTTACTAGTTAAACAAAATTAAATGAAGTTAAATAACAGAGCTTAGTTTATAAAGCTTCACATTATAAATGACCATGTATATTCTCTGTCAAATTACATCCAAGACTATTAGACTTATTAACATGTATAAACATCCATGATGCAAGTCCCCGTGAATGAAGTGTTACTACAGAACCTGTGATGTATTAGAAAATGGCAGCTGTGGGTATGTGTTTAGAGGACCCGTACCTGTGATCTTGTGACCACAATGGATGGACAAGACACCACAGGTCCCCTTGAGCAGGCCCCCCAACTGCCCGCCAACTGTGGTTTGGGGCTGCCCCCGGCTCCAGGCAAGTGTGTTCACTGCCCCCTAGTGTTCACTGGTGTGCTTATTTCACTACAGGGATGTATTAAATGCAGTAGGCCCTTTTGCTTTATAGGAACATGCTGTTGATTAAGAAAATAATTCGACTCCTTAAGAACTGAGAATTCAAACGTGTAGTGATAAAAAAGGAAAATATCTGCCGTGAGCCTGCATTTGCTTTAAATAAATTTCACTATTCAATTCTAGGCAATTAAAAACAGAGTAGATTGGACACCTGTTCCACAGCAATGTGAAATGCATGCAATGATCATTGTTTGCTTTTCCCCAACAGCACACGGTAATAAAAGGGGACCCCTGACTGACAGCACAATTAAGTTATGGCGGAATTTCAGTAGAGGCTCTGCCACAAATAAAGACTGGCATTAATTCTGCTCAAATCAGGATGTGACATTCCTATGTTTCTCAGACATAAATTAATAGTTCTAAAGCAGCCCCATGAGTCAGCGCTAAACAACACAGAGCGTGGCTAATGCCAGCTTAATTAACACAAACCCAGATGTTCATCCTTTTCAAAATCTACTGCCAAAAAGGGACACCCCCCCCCTCCCCCAACATAGATGTTTAGTTTTATGTTGATATCCCTGTAGTCATGGTACAAGCATGTTAGATTTTTTGTTAACTTAGTTTTAGCCTTGTAATTAAATAAAGGGTTATGGGTCTTATGACATCTTTACAGTCTAATCTACAAAGTGAAGAAACAGAAGTTTAATAGTGATATGTCAGTTAATGAGAAAGGAAAGTGAGGATTTGAGCTACAGATCAGGAGGCTGTGATTATCAGTCACAGCTCCAGCAAAATTCAGGGTTGGGCCTCAGCTTATTTGTAAGAAAAGTGCCTGCCAGTTTGCTGGGAGAATTGTAGCTGCCTCGTTTTTTGTTTTTTTTTTCCACTAAAGAATGTGACTTCTTTATCGCCATTATCAGCTTGCTGCATTTTATCTTCATGCCAGTACATTTCTTTTATTTGAATAAGCAAACACAGACTTTTCTGATCAAATCTGTCTGAAATCCCGTACACACACACACACACACACACACACACACACACAGGAAAAAAAAAATCAGTTACAAACACAAGGAACATCTGTAGTAATTCACGTTAGCCAACCTTCACCTGATTCACTGTTGAGTGTCTGATTAGTTGTGTTCTGTTCTTAGAACTAGCTTTACATATAAGAAATACAGACTAGTAGGATTCTGATATAGAAGACTGTATTAATAGATTTGCATATGCTGATGTTACAAAGGTATAGAAATAGCCAGAGCAGTGCAGATTTTTAAAGAAAGGCCTGGATTTATATGACACATAATGGGAACATGACAAATGGGCCTATCAATCCCAGGATCCTAGGGTTAGGACAGTGGTTACAGTTGGATTTAGGACCCTGGGTAATGGTAAAGATCTTGGGTTAGTGTTGGTTTAGGATCCTGGAATCCTGGTCGGACCATAGGAGCGTAAATTTGCTCCTGGGTTTGATGCTAAATATTGCAGGTAATCTTAGAGTTTTAGGTAAGCACATGTTTCCTAAGATCATTTATAAAGGTGCTAATGATGTATGCTAATGTAAATACAGACAGGTGACAAATTAAAGGAAAAACCAAGTGTCTTCGTAAAGTGTTTGGCCACCTCATGCAACCAGAACTCCTTCATTGATTCTACAGCTCTCTGAAACTACTGGAGTTATGAAACACCCTTCTTCTAAAGGATATTCCCTCAATTGGTGTTTTATGATAATGATGTGACAGAGAGCGCTCTAACACTGCCGTCCAAAATCTGGGGATTGATATGATTTACATGATCTTCATAGTCAATTCATGAGGTCATTTAATGACAACTTGTGCTCTATGATTGGGGTGGAGTCATCCTGAAAGAGACCACACCCATCAGAATAGAAATGTTTTATTATATAATTAAAGAGATCAGTCAGAAGAACGCCCTTCAAAGAATATTGAGCCAAATTGTGTTAATCAACTAATCAATTAATTAATCAATACCCATTATTATGTCTGTAGAAATAAATATGCAGCATTTAGTCAGTTTGGATCAATCCATGGTGCCTTCTCCCTGTTGGTGTTGTTGCTTTAGGCAGCACATCAATCACCCTCGGGCGCAGATCAAAATCAAAACAACCAGTCTGAAAGCTACTGAAAGAAATCCAGGCAAACAATAGCGCTGTTTGACTGGTGTGAAAAAGCAAATCGACTTGACATGACTACAAGTGAAACAGTTATTATTAATCCAGTTTAATTCTGGTACATTACATGAGATCAATAAATGAAACATAAATAAAACTACATTTTTTTAGATTTTAAAAAATTCTTTAGATAATCAAAATTAAATTATAATTTCTTAAGATATTTCATTACATAATTCATTATTTTACTAAACCCCATTTGAAGCATACTTCTTTTAAATTACCAGTTTCTTGGCACAACTAAATGGTTTCCTTTGTTGTGGTTGTGCATTTTGTCTCATTTCCATAAATTTGAAATGTAATCAAGAAAAGTAAATGCCGTATTACTTGAAAAACCAGACCCTGATTTTGATATGATTAGGCCTGATTCAAATATTCAGCAGACATGAAAAAGATGCAATACAAGACAATGCAATCAAAAATAACAACGATAGCTTGTTCAATACACAAAAGTGATTTTACTCAGCCTCAGCTGATGAAGTAGTGATTTGTAAAACAAGTTCCAGGACTCAGATATCCAGTAGTAGTTTTGAAGATTTAAGTAAGCACCTAATGCCTGCTATATTTACACCTGTTTCTGTTTCTAGACATTATCCAGATGGAATATCAAATGTCAAAATTACACCAACAATAATAAATACTTCAAATTATACTATTTTTATATCACCATGAATGCTTCATTTTCACATCAAGTTCCAGTCACTTAGACCTTATAAACGTTCATTAACATGTGCCATAACAGTTGAATATATCATGTATTTAATGTATAGCTTCCAGACAGAAATTCAGTATATTGTGTAAGAAAACGAACCACATTGTGTCAAATGTGTAAATGTTATTTAATATGGAATATCCTAGGATAAATGCTAAACAAGATCACATTATCTTCTATATATGGCTAATGGCTAAATCATGCATGGATTCTAGTTTGTTGGACTGCCTAGAATTTATTAAGCAAATGTCAACAGTAGGGGACATTGACAGACTGCACAGAATTTATTATGCAAATGTCACCAGTAGGAGACAGAATGATAGGAAAGGATTGTTCTCCTGTGTATTGCTGCTGAGAAAAAAAAATCTTCTGGGCCTCGAGCCCTGCTAGCAATCAAGGTAGTCTGCTGTATTCATTACTGAAATTAGAGTCAAGTTTTTGCTCGGTAAAATGCCTGATGAATGTGAATTTCAGCAAAAGAGAAGTAGTCAGTAGTTGTTTTTTTTTTTAACTAAAAGACAGATATGGTCCCTGTGCATCCTAAAAGATGTGCTTTGCTACATATAGTCTAACATATTGTATCCTCTTCAGAGTTCTGTAATATTTCTGCATGTAAGTGCATTATAGGTATATAATAAATCAGTTCACTTCAAGGTCCAAGGTTCTTTTTATTGTCCTATTATGTATAATTTGCAGTGCACCAAGAGTTCATATAATGACAGGATGGAAAGGAAAGGAAACATCAACACAAATCACAAAAGTAGAGCAGGAAAATGGAAATTCATACAAAGTACAAACCTGCAAGGGTGCAAATGTGCTGTTGTGCAAATGGGTACCATTTATAGCAGTTGATATCAAGTTTGGTGGTGAATTTATATGGAGAACAGACATACCAAGTTACAGCAAGCCACATTGTCATCCACCGCTAGCCCATGATCCTGTTACTCCCCTTCAAGAACAAACTGTATGATGTAGCTGTTCTTATAGATCAGGGGTCAGCGACCTCTAACTCAAAGAGCCATTTGGACCTGGTTTCCACAGAAAAGAAGCCGCAAATAATTTTACCTTGTATGAACAACTACAGTGTGTTTCTTATGAAAAGCATGAAGTGCTACAAAGAATATGAAATATTATTTATGTAATGAACACATTTTGAACATTTTGCACTCTTAAAAAAAAATAAATACATAAATAAAAACATGCCGAGTTGAAGGTCTCTTTCAAATGAATTAAAAAGATAAGCTTAAATCATCCATGTAGCAAACAAAAAAATGCTGTGAGCCGTCATTCTTATATCGCATGTGGGCTTTCGGAGCGTGTAGCAGAGACTTGGCCTGAATTTAAAAAATTAATTGGAAAAAATAGCACTTTTTCACTGAACAGTGAAAAGTAAATATCTGCATGAATATTTATTTTACCTGGTTAATGGGACCTCAACTCCTGAACCTCTGCGCACAGCATTTGTAAATCAGGGCTGTAGGAAGTCTCGAAAAATGCATGGCATTTTGGCGGCTTTTGGCGAGCCTGACACATATTTTGAGTGACGAAAAATAATAATATATAATTGTATTTTAATATTTCAAGACCACAACAATCTTTTAATTTAGAAGTACAATAAAAAAAACTAACTGACACAAATAAAATACACTTCAATTAAATAATCATAATTTATTTTTTCAAGCTACGTGGAGTGGCAGCATAAGGATGAAAGAGCCGTATGCGGCTCCTGAGCCGCGGGTTGCAGACAACTGTTATAGATGCTGCAACACTTAATAGTGTGCATGATATACATTAGCCCTAACATTAACCCTTAGGGGAACTGGTGGATAAATAGAGCTGGTTAGCTCTCATACACTGCAACCAATCAGGTTAAAAGCCGATTATCCAACTAATCATGTTAGAATAATGTGGTGGTCAAGGTTAAATGAACCTCTCACAATGAGCCACAATGGCTGGATTGTATTGAATGCTGAAGAGAAATCAATGTTTAAGAGGGTAGCATGAGTCTCGGAGTCTTCTGGATGCTGATACGGAAGTGTTACAGTGTGACAACAGCATCCTCCACACCTCTACCTCTACCATTTAATGCTCTAAGTATATTACTCTTGGCTTCAGGGACAATAATGGACTTTTTGGAGTTTTTTGGAGTCCAATAATGGACTTTCTTGGAGACCTTCTGCAGCTTCACAGATTGTGTAAAAATTGAAAGAAAGATGATATACAGATGATATATATCATGCTTATCTAATTTTAGATAAAATTCAAAAAATAAAAAATCAGTTAATCAGCCAGGTGTTCTGAATTGAAACCATCCAAAGCAACTCCCATGTTGCACTTATTCTGTAATCCTAGCATTTCTTGTACCAGGTTCTCTTTAATTGTTACTGCTGATTTCTGCCTCAATTCTGCCTGGTTTATCTTTTTTTTTTTTTTTTTTTTCAGTCAACACCTGTTTCTTTAATCCCATCTCCGTATTGACTTCACCTTCACTAAAAGATTTTTATTTCTTTTTACATATCACTTCTTTTTTTCACATTTCTGTAATTTATTTAAATATCATTGAAGTTTAAAGTGAATATTTCCTTTTTTTGGTAGGAATAACAGAGTCTCTGCAAAAGGACATGCAGCTGCATCAGTACATCAGTAAATCCATCAATATGAGAAACACTGTGTTCGGTTCAGGCAATCAAAAAGACTCCTGGAGGGCAAGAGAACACTCCTCAGTTCAGACCTTAACCTGCCTTCTCCCCTGCAGCACAGATCTATACAAAGGCAGAAGGAGCACAAAGTTGGACATATAGAAATATACGCCCCTTAAATGGAGCTATAACATAGATCTAAAGTTTGGAGTTGGAAACTCTTCAAAGATTTTTTTGAGATTGCATTGATTAAAATCATCTAATATAATATTTGGAGCATCAGGGGAGATGGATTGCAATTTCACTTTAAAAATGGTGTCAGCCTTGGGGTGAATGTAGGCAACAGTAATGAATATTTGGGGGAACTCTCTCGGGAGGTCAGAGAGCCTTAAGGAATGTGATTTCTTAGCGGTTGCTTCCTGATGCATTGACACACTCTACTTTTATTTTCTTGATTCCTGACAAATTTTTTCATGTGTGGAAAACTGTGGTTAATATGGTCAATATGGTTATGGTTTATATGGCATGCCATATAGCATACGGTAACAAAACCATTTAAAGCTACCTTAGTAGGTCATGGTAGAATTATGATTCATTATAAAATAACCATAGTTGCTCTAAACTACCTAAAAAAAAAACATAGAAGAATCAGAGTATAATAGGGTTTCGAATCTTTTAGTGTCCAGCGATTAGATTCGATTCGATTCCGCTTTTTGGGGTCACAATTCGATTCAGAATCAATTTTCCATTCAGGATTGAGTTTTCTCTTTACATGGTTTATAAATTTTGTTTAAATTATGTGGTTGACAAGATGAAAAGACAATGTAAAAAAAAATATATTTAACTATTTCAATACTATCAGGTTCCTTACTGTATCAAATCTTTTTGCATCATTTTATATTTTACCACAAATAGGATTGTGATAGATGATCAGTATTAGGTTAGCTTAGCTGCCTGTTTTTTTTTTTTTTTTTTTTATAAAAATCTATAATCAATGAACAATTAATTAAAAAAAATATTACTACAAATGTAAACATAGACTTTAGTCTACCACAGTGCATTAACCTTTAACTAGCTTGCTGTGCAGTGGCCTAGACGGCCCTCTTGCACGGTGTAGGAGCAGCAAAAAATAAAACTTAAACATATTTTAAGATCAATTTTTGGGGATTTTGAATTGATTAAGAATCACCAGGACTAGGAATCACGATCCTTTAAAGAATCTACTTTTTCAGCATTCCTATAGTATAAACATAGGTGCCATAAGCCATCTTCATAGTTCATGGTAGAATAGATGCTATAAGCTACTATATTAATACCACGGTTGATTTTCAAGAGGGGATGTTGGAGCCACTTGTTTAGCAAATAAAGAATTGCATACCTATGAAACTAAATCATCTTTGTTCCCCTGTATTACTGATACCAGTGTTTGTGCTTTTAGTAGATTAAATCCAATTTGCTCAGTTGCTAAGTTTATCTGAAAAAGTTCCTTCTGTGGCTTTTACTAGCTAGTACTCACATGCTCATTACTACCTGATGGTCACCATAAACAAAATTTATATATTTAAAAATTCTCCCTCTTTTTTTTCCCCTTACATTGAATTACTACAGAATCTGACAAATTATTTTGGGTTTCTATCTTTATTTTTTGAGGAAGATAATTAAAGGTCAGGCAAGTGGCATTTTGAAATCTAAGCTGCAAATAATTGTCTATACCACACATCATTTCATTGACTTTGTTTGGAATGTCATGGCTTTTAATTATATACAGACACACAGAAGTAAATGGTCCATAGGGACCACACAGCCAACAAGAAAATGAGATTGCTATCAGCCGCTCTAGCAAAGGTGACTGCCAGGTTTGTTTGCTAAAACAACAAAAGATGTTCCTGAACAAATTATTTAATTCCACCTTGACAAATTTGCCATGTCCTCTCTTAGTAAACATTGCATTTAAACTGGGGTGGCTGTAATAGTGTGCAACTAAATGAAAGAAAACTACCCATGTCTAATCGGTTTCAGCTGTCCTTAAAAGTATTCATTATGTGATTCCCTTAGGGCTCTAATCATAATATAAAAAGGAGAAGATGTTTGTCACATACACATTATAGCACAGTGAAATTCTTTTCTTTACATATCCTAGCTTGTTAGGAAGTTAGGGTCAGAGCACAGGGTCAGCAACAATAAAGTACCACTGGAGCAGAAAGGGTTAAGGACCAGGCTCAAAAGCTCAGCGGTGGCAGCTTGGCAGTGCTGGGGTTTGAACCCTCGACCTTCTGATCAGTAACCCTGAGGCTTACAGTAGCTGTCACAGTATATGCTCACAATATCATCAAAATCATAACCAAACCAGTATTGTAGCATTGTGTAGCACATCCGATGATTGACAATTTATTTAACATAAAGCATTACTCATATATATATAAATTCATGACGTGTTAGGTGGGGATGGTGAAAGTGTAAGGAAACCAATATAACTGATCAAAATCATAACTAAACTTAGGAAATTGTCTGACATTAACATTAACACATCATTTTTGCACTAGCACTGTTATCATGGAAATAAATAATATTTAGCTAAAAAAGAGGCATTTTTTTATAAAGTGGAAACAAAAAGTTATGGTGATTTGTGCATTCCAATCACTTAATTATCACAAACATTAGGTACAATAGATGTGTAACAAGGAAAGTGAATTAGCTGGCTACTAACAATGTTGTTCCGAAAGTATTTAACTTTAATGTCTTTTAATGTTTGTCAGAATTACCACCTGAAGTCAATCATTTATGTGCTGCAAGTGTAATTTATGTACACAGTAGTAGCTTTAATTTATTGCATATTCATATAGTATACTGTATCTAAGCTACATACACTTGACAAGTATAGAAATAAGCAGTAGGAAGTAAGGGTTCAGAGCAGTAATAAAAAGAGTACCAGTTAGATGATACCTCGCCTGGCCAAAAAAAGTCAGACACTAATCCAATTCATGTGTGAAAATGTTTCCCCATGCTCCCTGAATCACCGTTTCACAATTTGAGCCTGATGAATCTGGGCATTGTTGTCCTGGAATATGGCCGTGCCATCAGTGAAGAGAAAAAATCATTGATGTTCTAACCTGCTCATTCGGTACATCCAGGTGTTAAACTGACTTCATTTTACTGCCAGATAATGTAGCTGTTCCTCAATCTGACCAGTTAAAACAACACCAGATTATAATACTTCCTCTGGAGACTGCAATTCCAAATGTCAAACCTTATTTATTTGTTTATTTCTATTCATTTTATTTATTTATTTTATTGGCGAGGGGGTGTAGAAGTACCATCTGGTCCCACCATCTCTCAGAGCCTAAGGATGACATGCATTAGAGTTCTTCTCTGTTCTGGCACCCAGGTGGTGGAGTAAACATTCCCTAGATGAGTTACTTGTAGTCTTCAGAGACCTTTGTTTCCCTGCGGTATTTAATTTAGCACTCTCAATCAATCAATCAATCAATCAATCAACCGGTAGATAAATCATAAAAGAGATTGTGAAAAGGAGAGAAAGAACATGAGGATGCCAACAGGTTAGTCTGGGTGATAAGGAGGTGAGTGGAAAAAATATATATTGCAAATATTGATGGTAATGATATCACAACAGTCTGGAACCTGGATGTTAATTTAAAATGAGATATTCCTCTTCTAAAGTGTGGCTTAGAAGAAATAGGATAATAATTCAAAAGAAATGAGAGGAGCTGTAAAGAGAGATAAATGAGGAGCAGGGGAAAGAAGAATAGATAACTGGTACAGAAGAGAGAGAAGAGAGCAGAGCAGAGCCAACATTGCTGATTGCCACCCAAGTTGACTTGTAAAATGTAAATAAAAAGAACAATTTCCTAAAGCTTGAGCACAATATCTGGACTTGTCTTCATTTAATAACGTATAGATTTCTGTTTATATGAGTAAAATTATGTCTGTACTTTATTTGAGATCTAATTTTTGGACCATGGTTTACCGAGTTTAATAAAACTCTGTTAATAATGTTAACACAAGTTAAATATGTTAATAAAACATCTTTAACTTGTGTCTGATACCAATCCACTAATTTCATTTAACCAAGGTCAGGACAAGGCCAATTTCTCATGCCTGCTGCATTACTCACTAATTTGATTGGTTAAAGGCTGTTCCAAGCATGCTTATATTTTCTATAATAACACCATCAGCATATATATATATATATACTTTTCATAACCATTGAATTAAATGTTAATTAAATGTCTTAAATATTATTTAATAGATATTCATTTCTTGGGAAAAAAAAATATGAGCTGAACAAAAGTATACATGCATTTTCCCTTCTTATGGAGTATACAATATTATGTTTTACAGGAAAGTAAGAGTCATCATTAAACTTATCCCAACAGATTAAAATAACCTGCCCTGCAAAAGACAAGAATCAAAACACATGTATAGAGCAGAGCCCTGTCTACACCACACTTTTCCCCAAAGCCAAAGCTTCAACAACATCTTACCTTCTCAAAGAATATTTAAAGCATTACTCTTTCCTCTAGCAAGGATAAAAAAAAATCAGATCATCTAGATCAGCTAGCAGGTTATTTTCCCAGCTTCTTTATTACATGACTAAATCGAGAATTAAGTGGTTGAGCTTTCAAGATTCAAGACTTTTGTATTTGCTTTATTGTTGTGTTACTATTTTCAAAGACAACTTTATGAACTTGTTTTAGTAGTGCTCATTTAGATACTGTTTCCTGCCTACCAAATTTCTACCACTAGTTACTGACTTGCAGGGATGATGTAGCAGTATGATTTTGCTAGCTTGTTGTTTTGGCAGCTAGTAACTGGTCAAACAGTGAGTATTTCAGCATTTTAATTGTGTTGCTGGAAGAAACTAAAGTGCTTGGTATCTTTAACAGACTTCCTAAATTGCCAGTGGTTGGCAACTTTTTTCTATCATCACAAAATTTACATGTCATTTACATTAACCTTTGCATCCGAGTTTCAATGGACTTTGGTGCAGAATCAAATAACCTAAAGAATCTACAACACAACTATATGCTATGTTCAGTTTGATTCCAAAACAAACCCCAGCACCTGTATATAATGCAGCACTCAACATCTTATGCATTTTACACTGGTGTAGTGTGGACTTGTGTAGTGTTGCCTGTTGCCTGTGTGTGTGTCTGTCTGTGTATCTGTCATATTATAGACTGGTGTTAGTCCAGGGTGTTTCCATGCCTTCTAACCAATGAGCACTGGGATAGACTGCAGCATCCTCAACAGCTCAGCAGTTGAATAAGCATCTTAGATAATGAGTAAGTGAGCTTTGGAAATCTGGATCCTTTTTCTAGCATTTTTGTTGAAATGCTCAATCAAAGAGCTATATATATATATAGCTCTGTTGTCTTCATGATTTATGCTTTATCAAACTCTCTGTCCTTCCAAGAACACATGTATTTTTACTAAAATCATTTAATTTAACTATTAGACTCAATTAAAGTAATATTACTGTATTACTGGCTACTGATAAATCTGTGTTGGTATGCAGTTAAGATGCATTATCTCTTCATTCTAAGTAAGGCATTTGTAGTCAGTTATTTCTAATTTTTTCTAATTTTAATTAAATTCAATTCAATTTTATTTGAGCGCTTTTAAGAATGGACATGGTCTCAAAGCATCTTTACAGAGATAATGAAAAGGGTTATACATTCACAGAAATTTTATCCCTGATGAGAAACCGGTGGTGACAGTGGCAAGGAAAAACTCCCTGAGATGACAAGAGGAAGAAACCTTGAGAGGAACCATAAGAGAACCCATCCTCATATATA
>JAOVVF010000017.1:3763810-3774572 GCA_028565595.1 Duopalatinus emarginatus | reverse complement strand
CTCCACATCATTGCATTCAGTTTTTATTCACAATTTGTTTAGTGTCCCAACTTTTTTGGAATCCGGTTTGT
The DNA here is from genome assembly GCA_028565595.1 of Duopalatinus emarginatus. Taxonomy (NCBI): domain Eukaryota; kingdom Metazoa; phylum Chordata; class Actinopteri; order Siluriformes; family Pimelodidae; genus Duopalatinus; species Duopalatinus emarginatus. The sequence goes on along the minus strand of JAOVVF010000017.1, from coordinate 3,774,501 downwards.
ACTAAATATGGGTGAAGCCTCCAACCTTTTGTGTGATTTTTAGGTTGGGTCTATCTGGAACAAACTCTTCGACCTGTAGTTTCTCCACCAAAGTTTTCCTACAAACGGATTTTACTTTAATTATTATCTGCAATAACTGCCAGGTGTCTTTACCCCACTACTAACTTACTCTGCTTGGAGCGATAAACAAACCACTTTTTAAATAAATAAACAAACCACAAACCACTCTGTATCAGGTTCAAGGACTCTGACTGGCTATGTGCATGTTTTGTTTCAGCAATGGTTTGCTATCGCTAGGTGATGTTTCTGTCACCTAGTGATGGCAATAGCACAGAAAGAGTGGCACCCTAGAACCCTCTATTGGCCAGCCATGGCTGTATTATGTAGCTGCTGAACTGAAGTGTTTAACCTTTACAAATGCATATAAATGTAAATTAATTGATATAGTGTATGCCTTTTGTGTTTTGTGTTTTTGTGGCAGTTAGTACTGTTAAAAAGAGTCCCCTCTAGTATGCACTATGCATCCAGGTTTGTGGTTCAATTGCAAATATCTAGATACTTCTCAGGCTATAGATTTTAACCAGCTATTTGTTTACACATTAGAGGTCTGCACTGGGATTGGGTCCTGCTTGGTCCTGCGGGACCCAACGCAAATCTCGCGGGAATGGCTGGTTTGCACTTAGCTGCGGCCGGGAATGGGCGGCTAAAACAAAACACTGCGGGATTATAGATTATAGCCTACAGGTAATTCCAAATAAATTAGATACAGAGAATGATAATAGAATATGAAACTGCCTTTATTTCATTTAAAAACTACATGAAAATAACAAAATAGAAGCACTATTCCCGACAAGTGTGTCAAAAGCTGCAGGCCAGGAAAACAAAAAAACCCCAAAAATCTCTTTATTAATATCCTATATTGCATTTTCTCCTGCAGGATGGGAGAAGACACAAAATCAATGCATCTCTATCAATGTGCAGGAATAATTCTCACAGCTTCGCGGGTTGCGGGCAGGAGTGGACATACACATCGCGGGATTGGGCGGACACGTTGCACACGTGTTGCAGTCGCAGGCGGTAATGGTCAGAAATTCAGCGGGAGCGGAGTGAGAAAACAGCCCTGCACAGTTCTCTAATACACATTGTACACAATTACTATAGGTCCAAAGAAAATCAATACTAGGATAAAAACATCAACTGACAAGAGCCATCCATGAATATAATATTGTTAATTAAATATTCATAAAATGTACTGAAGGAGCACTGACAAACAAGACATGCCTGCAGTTCATATGTAAATTTTGTTCAACATCGTTTGGATAAATTAGTTAATTATGAAAGTGTGAAGCAAACCTAAGCCTAAGGATAAAATTGAGACTTTATTACTGATCCGTATTGAATTAGTACTACAGGCAAACATGATGGTCGCATTAACAAACAAAACAATATGAAATGAACCCACACTTCACAGATCATAAAATTATTCAAAGTTCAGAACTTATGTCACGGTAAGCAGCTGTGGGCTTGTGCTTGAGGAACCAGCTTTCTGATTGGAAGATCATCAGTTCAATCCCCACAACTGACAGACCATGACTGAAGTGCCCTTAAGCAAGGCACCTAACCCACGAATGCTCCTTGGGTTCCATGGATAAGGGTTGCCCCTGTCACTACCCATAATTTGACTCTTCTTTAGTATGTGTTTCACTGCCTAGATGGGCAGAACTGATCAGACCTAGATGGGCAGAACTGATCAGTTCATGTTCACTTTCACTTAAGATTAAGAGCTGTTACTGCTGTTTACAATAAGAATCTGTGTTTGAGCGAATGCCATCCATCTGGCTTTCCTGTAATGGTCTGTATATATATATATATATATATATATACCCTCACGGACTTTACAAGAGCTTAATTGTACCATATAATTTCTGGCGTTGGTGGTATAGTGGTGAGCATAGCTGCCTTCCAAGCAGTTGACCCGGTTTCGATTCCTGGCTAACGCACGACCTTTAACACAGCATGGAAAGGCATGTGCAGCCTTTATTGTGGTTGGTGTGGTACAGTGGTAACATCATTGGCTCCCATGTGAGAGACCTGGGTTCGATTCCCGGTCTGGGCAGCCAATCTGTGCTACACCAATAAGGGTCCTTGGGCAAGACTCCTAACACTACGTTAGCCTACCTGTAATACCAGTAACCTTGTAAGTCGCTCTGGATAAGAACGTCTGCCAAATGCTGTAAATGTAAATGGTAAACACATTAGCAAAACGTCAGAATGTCAGGTTTTGCAAACAAATAAACTGACTAAGATTACGTATTAGAAATAGTGTTGTAATGATAATAAATTCACAATAAAATATTGTGGCATGGTTTTATTTTCAAAATTTTAAATTTTAAAACTAATCATTGTTAAGGTAACTGAAAAAGCAAAAACACTTTAAATAAATACAAATAAATACAACAAACTATATAAAGTCATTAAGACAGCTGAAAAAACTTTTGTTCAGCAATTTGTATGTTCTCTAATGTCAATGTGGCACAACCATAAAATGGGACTTTTATGGTTGTAAAATACTCGAATGTAAAAAGGAAATAACATTGAACCCAATTTTGCATAATTTAAAGGAGACCACGTGACATTTATAGATGAGTGAAAATGTCTGTAGATCCCTATCATATATTAATAATAATAGATATGTCTGACAAACATGTACATATGAAAATGCTAGCAAAGTCTAATACAGGCATCCAGGTAGAAGACTGTATCTTAGAATAAACAGTAAAATAATATATATGGTCGCACTACCTTACTTTTATTTAATTTATTGATTAATTGATTGATTGATGTATGCATTTTTATAATTTTGTTTATTTCTGTTTGATTGGTTATGTTAAAAATACAGAACAAAAATAAATACATGTAAACTCAATAATGCTATGTTTTGTTTCATTATTTTAATCACATTGCTCTGGTGTTAAAAGGGGATTATAACATTAAATAAAATTCTTTACATTTATTTTTCTTAAACCTATTAAATAGTCAGTGCTAGATAAATCTACTCTTCATAAAACAATCTAAATGTCACAAAGCTGTTGAGTATGAATAAGGTATGCTTTTATTCTCCCCTAAAGTCACCGAGTCCTAGTTGTTAAAACTACTTTAGCCATTTTATACATTTGTTCTTGAAAGATAGTGTTGACTGCTTAGGGGGCAATCCTCCATGTGAATGGAGAAATGCAGGATGAAACAATGTAATTGGTATTCAAATTGCTTGTCAGGTGTAGCAGAATGAAGCTTGACTGTGTGATGGTGAAATGTAGTTTTATTGAGAGATGTAGTAAACAGATTCTGATTCTGGTTCACAGGTGCTGAGTGAAAACACACATCCTCACACTAAGATGTTGAATCACTTCCCTTAATTATAGAGAAACAGAGCACAAACAGATGTCTGACTTTTGGTCTTTGGTAGGATTTGGTTCACTTTTCTGAAACCACCTGCGAATTGCTAAATTCTCGTCACATTTTCCCCTTTGCTTTTCTCATTAAAGTGGACACGAGTAATTTTCTTCTTGCTAAAAAAAGATGCGTTAAATGTCAGATTTATAGTAATGGACTTAGGTGTTTTAATGAAAAGCATGTGTTAAATATAGCATGTTTTTTAAAACCATTGTTTAACATGTACATTTTATATTTTCTATATACAAAAAAAGCCCCACAGCTCAACTGGGGGAATCTGTTCACAAAACAGCAACAGATTCACAAAGGTGTGTATTATGGAAGAATAGCAGTCTATATCTGAATTTAATGAAGAAGTCCAGTGGCTGATGAGACCAAAAGTCACCACTCTGGCTACAACTCCAGGGCTTAACTACTTACTACTTACCTCTGCTGCAAAAATCCTGTAAATCTAAGGTTATTTTACATATAAAACAACAACAGCAAAGTTGGTTAACTGTACTTTCTCATTGTGTAAATTAGAGAAAATGCTACTAAGAATATTGTGCTTTATGGTTAGTTTTGTTGTCGCCTGAAAAAAATATTTCATGCATTTTATTTATACAGATTGTTTTTGTAAAATCACATGACAAATTTTAATACACAGGTTATTCTTATAAAAAAAAAATGGAATGAAACGTTTGAAATACAAGGAGAAACTGTATATCTTATTGTTGAAAAACAGCAAAATTTGTTGAGTGTCCTTTCCTTTCCTGACTACTACTCTGCCTTGAGGGTAAACATACACAGGAAACAAGAAACAGTGCAGAGTCAGAGTCCACGACAGGGTACTCCACCACATAACAGAGTTCATAGCAGAGTCCAGGAAATGGAGTAATCCATCTGTGCAACCACAGTGCTGGGCTTAAATAGTCTGTACAATCTGTGATGATGCGACTCAGCTGTGAGCTAGGAGACACGTGAGTGGAGAGGAGGCGAGGCCTCAAGTAACATCCAGGCGCGGTCGTGACAGTACCCCCCTAAGGCGTGGCTCCCGACGCACCTAAAATCCAAGAGGGAGGATGGGCGGGCAAAGATGTCTTTGAGGTGGTTTACAACCCACGCACCATGGCTAAGGGTCCAATCAACCTTTCCCACTGGTGTGTCAAGATAGGCCACTCCTGCGGCCTCAAGGAACTTGGTATGAACAGGGAACCAGGGTGTAGTTCTCCTCCCACTTCACCCCCTCACTAGTATTAGCCCCCCTAAAAAATTGGCTGATTTAGGAGCAGACTTGGGTGCAGCCATGAGCTCAGGATGAAGTACAGGCATAAGTAGGACTGGGGGGGGGGTACCTCTGCTGAGCTTATTGTCTCACCTGACTGCTGCCACTAGGCTAGCTGCTCAATGCTCCCCAAGACGATGTGCTTGATCGTGGCGTCAGCCCACAGGTGAGCCATTCTGGTGAGCCAAGATAGGACAAAATGCACCCAGTCTTCTTCCAGGGTTGTTGGATCCGCCACGTACTTAAAGTAGAAGGAGCACTGTAGGAGTATCCGGTTCGGCTCAAACTCCAGTCCATCATAGGATGGTGGGATGGGCCAATTCATCATTAGTGGCTGACCAAGTCAAGACCGGGCATTGTGTGCTAGGCGGTGTTTCCTTTAAACAGACCCGCTACCTACAGAATGGCGGCTTGTAATTGTAACGTCGGGGTATCGGGTAAGTGTATATAAAGTCACACACAGGGGAAAGAACATAAGTGCAGGGAATTATTTAATGAATAAACAGAAACACATTACCAAAAGTAACGGACACTAACATAAACCAAAAAAAAAACAAACCTAGTAAACAGTCATAGCAACATTATAAATGTTTACAAGCTGCAACCTGCAGCCACAGCCAGGCTTAAATAGTCTGTAAAATCCGCAATGACGCGACTCAGGTGTGTGCCGGGAGACATGTGAGCAGTCGTGACAACTAACCATAGTTTTGTCCTGGACTTAAACGTTTCTTGGTAAAGTGAATACTTATGTATCAAAGACAAAGTGTTACAGGTTTCAAGATGGAATTATCTGACAGGTTATATAACTGTTATGTAAAGGTGTTAGCTTAATAAGCTTGGAGGGAATGTGTACTTAGCCAAATTATCCACCATTGTCTCTAAATTCTTCTTGGTTATTACCACTGACTGGTTTCCTAATTTTTTAGACACTATTGTGTCTGAAAAAAAGAAAACTGCAGCTTGAACTTTAATTTTCACTTGTGCTGAGGTAGGCATTCTAATTAAACACCAGCAGTCTGTTAACAGTGTTTTAGGTGCTACTTCATATTTAAAAAATGTGTTACGAGTTAGTTTGCAACCATGTTGTTTTAATCTTGGGGAAAGCCAGTTCAGAGGTTCAAGACAATATAGCCCTTCATGTCACAGGTAAGCTCCTACAACAACTAACTACACTTCCCAGAATTCCCAGTGGCTGTACAACAATGGCTGTGCCCATGCCTGATCTCAGTCTTCCACTTGTCCTCTGTCTCCTGGGTTCTAGTCTTCTGTTTTGCATCTGTGTTTAGTTATGTGGTTATAACTAAACTCATCTGGTGCTGAGGTGGTGGTATTAGGGGCCTAAATGGAAATCTGCTTTGGGCTCCATAAAGACTTGCAATAGCATGTGCAATGACGCAATCCGATTTACAATAAATACGCAAGACAATTATGTCAATTTTTGGTATAAATGTAAATATTGTACTCTCTTTTATAAGCAATATACTGATGTTTTCCAGTTGGATAGACATTAGCCTTAGATGTGTAAACAGTTAGTAAAACAACTAGAAAAAAAATGAAATATGTGTGTGTCTTTGTGTGTGTGTGTGTGTGTGTGTGTGTGAAGTATATAGACGTGATGTGACTGTTGACTAGATGCTGTGTGTGCTGTGTAAAATAACCTGTGAATCGTTATTATTTTTTGCCTAATTTGCTCATTTAATGTGACCTTTTTGTCATTGCCAGAGTGGCTAATTGGGAGAACTGAGAGAATTCCTGGTGGGCCGCAGCTTGGCAGCACAGCAATTTTAATGTTAGCCTTATAACTTCTTAACTAATTGCTGCAGTGTAGGTTACAGAGAGCTGCTTTCTGAGCCTTATACTCACATACACACACACACACACACGCACACATATACAAACAGGTAGCTTATCGATCATGCTTCTGAGACAATAAGAGCAGTCCTCTGAGATCCCTTATTGGTCGACTGATTCCAGACTGGGTACATGACAAATGCACATGTATACAGTCAGATCAGACAGCCCTCTTAGCCTTTAATCAATATGGGCAGCGGAACAGTACAGGGAAGCGAAAAAAGTTGAAAGATGTGGGCAGATGCAACAAAATTACAGACCTGTTTGTGACAGCAACAAGCCCAGACAATGGCAAGGCAGCTGCTGAGACAGGTATTGGTGTGCACACAATGTAACACTGCATAATGCACGCTGCTGTAGCAGGGACTGTTGTGTGATCATTGCAGTATAAATAATAGAAATGCTAATTACCTACAGAGAAAAAAAAATGTCACAGTGGATATAGTTTATTTGCATCACTTTAAATTAATTAAGTAAGACAGGAAAATTATCTGTGCCAGACCTCTACCCAAGATCCCAGCCCCGGCAGCAGAGAATGGCTCTCCCCCAATCAGTAAGGACCGATTTTCCGATTAACCCTCTCTCTTAGCTACCTCAGCTGCACCTCACACAGTTAGCGACTTGAATGGAGACACACCATCCCAGCCAATTTTAGCTAGATACCCAAAGCATAAATTCAGGCCTATATTCTGATTATTCAATCCTGCATGGTACCACACACGACCATGGCTGGAGTACTGGGTTCTGTGAGATGCATGTTTCTGTTTCCCCTGTCAGAAATATGCCACAGCCAATGAAAGCCATGTCATTTTTACCTTGTGTGGTTTTAACAATTTAAAGCGTGATAGGAAACATGCATCCAGCCACAGTCATGTACAGGCTGCAGACACCTGGTGTCAGCACAAATGCAGGGAGGTAAAAGGGGAAACTGTTGATTGTATGCTGGTAGATAAAACAGCTTGAAAAGAACCGATATTAAGTCAAGGGCATTGTTGATATAGTTAAGTTTCTGTGTGTGAACATGTTAGGGCTTTGTGGAACAATAGAAATCTTACAACATGACCATCAGGACACTGATACTGATGACATTGCTGCTGGCTTTTTTTTATTGCTTGAATATACCTTAGAGAAAGATGAATAGCTAGGTGATATTCCTTAGGGTATAGCTAAAAGTACACCTCTAAGTATATTTAAAACTAAATAATTGAAACACTGTCAAATATGGTTCTTGAAGAGGTCAGGGAAAAGTATGCAAATGCTGACTCTATAGGGTTTCGCATTAAATGTGACAGGACGGTGGATAAATTAAGAATGTTGAGAATTTGTCAATAACAAAATCGGTTTGTAACTCTATGCCGAAGGAGCATCTAATTGGGTTGCTTGATTTGCATAAAGTACATGCTGAGTATATATCTACTGAAATATTGAGAAATCTTTCTGAGGCTGGTTACGGTGCTGACAACATAGTTAGCCAATGTTATGATGGTGCATCAGTGATAAGTGGAGTACAAGGTGGTGTGCAAGGGTTGCTTCAAAGGAAGCTTGCTAGATACATTGCATATATCTATTGTTATAACCACCAGTAACAGTTCATGGTTGTGCATGCCATGCAGGGTGTGCCAAGTGCCAAAACGTTTTGACCTCCCTGGATCCCTGTATAACTTGTTCCATCAATATCTGTCAGAAAACTATGATGCTAATGCGGGTGCTTGGTGATGTGAAACCAGCCATTGAGATTCTGCAGTCTCAGTCTTAGGATATGTTTGTTGCTCGTGAGGTTGTCGCTGGAGTCATTAACATTACAATGATCAGGGTTTCATGGCTACTAGAATGAGAACTGTGGTCATCTAAAATTTGCATGCATATTTATGATATCATACAGAATCAATTAATGAATGAATCAATTAATTAATTAAATTTTCTTAAAATAGGTCAATAAATGTCAGAAAGACAATAATACATTGTATTAATAATTATTTATTTATCTGAGGCTTTTTCTCTATCATCACAGTTAGCCTCGTCAAGGCTCTGTAGCATCTGTACAACGTCAGCAGCAGTCATTCTTCTCTTTCGTGGAAACATATCTGCTGTTTGTTACTTTTTCTGCTAATGACTTATTGTAATGACTAATACAGGACTTAAGGTAAGGCTCTCTTTTGTAGCTAATTTAGCAGTGCAAGGTTTTTACAGGATGTTTTCTTTCTGAAGTAAACTGCAGCCGCGCTGTCAAGGTAACGACTGACGCTAAAACAGCTGGCTTGCGGAGAATAGAGACCATTCATATGTAAATGGTCAAAATGACTTGGTCTTTCGGGGTATATGTGCTCAGAACACTTCTGTGATTTGTAAAATTAACTTCAAAACAATCTCAGACTAAAATATGCTTCGGTATAAAAAAAGCCACAGCTCTTTGGGCATGAGTGGTTTACTGTGTGAAAGTTATTATATCTCACAATTTCAAAAAGGTCAAAACGACCATGTTCTCCGTTCTAGTGTTAAAAGACATCATAAAGATGATTGCTGGACGGAGCTCTTTCAGGCACCTGCTGGGGATGATTCACATCCTCCAAAGAAAAGGAGAACATTGAGTAAATTTTGGTGCCCTGAGCAAAGTGGTGCTCATTGAGTAAAGTGTTGTGCTCTGAGCTGTGAGTCATGTAGATTCTGATGATCCCACCATTAACACCTTGAAAAAGATTTGACAGGGCCATTTCAGAAATGAAAAACAGATTTTGCAATAGAAAAAAAAAACTTGACAGCCATATCCAGTCTTGTACCCAACTCTAGTGAAACTCTTGTTGCAAAACGAATGCTGTTTGAGAAATGTCCAAACGAAATAGACCTGTCCGCTGTGCGTAAATACCTGCAGGAACATAAGGAAACTTTTCCTGTGTTGCATAAATTGAATGTAACAGTGATGGTAATTGGTGTGTCTTCAGCATCATGTGAGTGTTCCTTCTCCAGTTAAGTTTTTAGCTTAACCTGTTTACACATAATTATTATTAATATTAAGTCAGTATTTATTTACTATCCAACTCCTCGGTCATGGGGGCTGCTGGAGTCTCTCCCAGGGCTTACTGAGTAGAAGGCAGGAAAACACCCTGGACAGGTCAACAATATATCTCATGTTAGAAACACAAGCTGTCGCCTACATCCTTTGGGGCTGCATTTGAAGACAGATTGCATCCTAGTGGTGTGACTAGACCATCGTATTTCAACAGCTCCTTCATATGCGGCTGAGAAATGTGGCCTTCTATTGCATGGTAATAAAAGATCTAACAGGTGGATCCTTCGCAAGCCAACATGTCCTGAAATTCCCTGCGTGTCGGTAAGGACTCACTGGAGTGCATCATTAAAGGTATTGCACTTAAAAGGTCTTGGGCTTAAAGTCAAATAACTAATAATACAAATGTTAAAATGTAAAACGTACGGTAACATTGTGGTTTGTTTCCAGGAGCAAGGAACAGATGGGGAAGTTCATAAAATTAAATATGCATAGGGAGAAAATAAAAGTCTGTTCCTGCTGTAATACATGGAAAAAAATACAAATAAAAATTTACGTCTCAATCTTCGAGGAACTTAAGCAGTGAGTCAAAGGTAAGGGCAGGAACAGTGGTGCTGTAATGCAAATTAAATCTTATTGTGTAGATAACACTGCAGATTATACATTATTTGAAGGATATGCTTGTGGTTTGGAGGATTCCAAAAGACATTTAGAGAACATGCAAGAGGTATACAGAAAGGATCCTTGCAAGGGAATCAAACCTACCTCTCTTGTTAGGCGATAGCACAACCCACTAATGTCTAAATTGGCTTGAAATACTATTGATAATGTGTTTATTTGAAATTAGTATATATATTTATTTTAGACCTGGTAATTATGTTGTGTGTGTTTGCCTACATGTATTTAATGCGTGTTGTAATTCATGCATATTATAAATATTTTTGGAAATATGTAGCCGAAAGTGTTTGAACTGTGTCACTGTAGAAGGATTTGTGACTGTAGACATCCCAAGTGAGTGCCTGGGTCACTTAGATAACACTGCCAGGCTGAAAATCAGTCCCATGCAGGTCCTGCTTTTTGCCTGCAGTTTGCCGAAACAAATGTGTAATTTTATGAATA
>JAOVVF010000017.1:3752037-3763710 GCA_028565595.1 Duopalatinus emarginatus | reverse complement strand
CAATGAAATAAAATAAAATAAAATATAACGTAATAAAATATAATGTAATTAGGTAGGATTAAACCATAAAATGGTGTGCCTTTATGGGTAAATAATCAATAATCATCACAGCACCCCAACAGTGCATGAAAAAATGTTTAAAATAACGCTTCCTCTTATTTACATAGTGGTTTATAGTTAATATCTGTCACTCTTTCTCTTTGTTCTGCACATTGCAGCTCTCGCAAGCACTGCATCATAAATTTGCACCAATCTAACTTTTGTTTTGTTTTTGTCTTTTCCTCTTGTGATTGGTTGTCTCTCTAATGTTTCAGGATCACATGATTGCATACTAGTTTTTCAATAACTGGCATACCCAGCCTGTATGCACTGCCTTTTTCATTGTTCTAAATTACCTGGCCCTAGCCTGTTCCACTTCCCTAGCTCACGTTTTGGATTGGTTGCCCTTGTTGTTCTGCTCATTAAAGTATATACCTGCAATTGCATCCTATTGAGACAACGTTACATAATGCTTCTAAAAGGTTATTATTTGGGCTATAACTGTTATATGGGAGGTATGTGAGGTTAGACTCAAGTGCAAGAAGATACAGTATGTCTGTGAATCTATTACTAAACACGCCATGACAGGTCTAAAACTTGAACGGCTGAGATAACAGCAGGTAAACGAACAAGGGAGCAGTACGAATGCCACAGCTTTCCCACACGATGTGATTCTACACTAGGTGACACCCTTGAAGTTTTTTTATGTTTTAAATATGAGCCTCTCAGGTCAGAGAAATCGTTTGGGTTGGCCTCCTCTTGTAACTGGTAGGATATATTTTATGTGTAGAACCTCTCAGGCAATAGCCCCCCAAAAACACTGTAAATCAAATATCAGACCTCTTAATAAATAATCTGAGGTTGTGCCATGAAGGAGCTCTGTCCCTAATACAAATATTATTGCCTTGGGGATGACTCCTACTGCCAACCCTCTATGAGGCCCAACATTGCCAGATCTTTCCCTAGCTACCTCATGCAAAGTGAGACAAGGAGACCTGCTGCTGAGAGTGCTTAAATGTTATTGGCAGCAGATACTTTTTATCATTCCTGAATTTCACTACAGTGGCTAGAAAATGAAGTTTAGGGCTAGAATTTGTAGCCTTATACTGTCAAGCAGCAGCATTACACTAGCAGCTGTTGTGTTAGGGGTCTTGCTCAAGGACTCTTATTGGTGTAGGACAGACTGGCTGTCCAGACCAGGAATCGAACACAGGTCTCTCATAGGGAGCCAATGATGTTACCGCTGTACCACACCACCAACATTCCTTGTTTTACCTTTTCATAGTTGATAAAGTTGATAAAACATCATGCTTATATCACTAAGAAAAGATAACACACATTGTCAGATCTTATGTCCATACGACTTACATTTACATTTACATTTACGGCATTAAGCAGACTCCCTTATCCAGAGCGACTTACAAGTGTGCTTAGTTAAATTCTTAGAGTATCTGAAACTAGTAAAGGTAAATCAGGATTCAAGAACTCAGACCAGAATCCTACTAGAAAAGAGTCATGCAGTATCAATTACCTAAAACTTTCTACACTAGTCAACCTGCAAAGAGAAGACAACAATAACCAAAATAGTCACAAAACAGTTCACAAACATTTATTTTTCAATTAAGTGCTGATGGAACAGGTGAGTTTTTAGCCGGCGTTTGAAGACAGAAAGTGACTCTGCTGTACGGACATCGAGGGGTAGTTCATTCCACCAGAACAGAGAAGAGTCTGGATGTTTGCCTTCCATGTGTCTTGGATGATGGCAGGTCAAGTTGGGCCGTACTTGAAGCACGAAGAGCTCTAGGTGTGCGCCTGGCCTTAGCCATTGCCGTCAGGTAGGAGGGGGCTGGACCATTTTTGGCTTTGTAGGCCAGCATCAGGGTTTTGTATCTGATACGAGCTGCTACAGGAAGCCAATGAAGGGTTCCCAGCAAGGGGGTGACATGGCTATACTTGGGGAGGTTGAAAACAAGTCGAGCTACTGCACAACAACAATTTTGCGGGTTGTATGCCTTGAAGCTACAGCTTTATATCTGCTATATAACTAATCGTGGATAGGAGCTGCCGGTTGTAGACCTGTGATAGGATAAGGACAGGAGCATGAGGTTGCACAGCTCAGTATTCAAGATTGAGAATGTGCCTAAATGCTGAGAATTGTTTTAAAGGAAGTACAAGATTTAAGAAGTATGCATTTATAGATTTCTCTGCTTTTCACACGTCAGGTTCATTGATAAGCTGAATTCAGACACTAAGAACAAAGTAGATTAAATTTGGAAAGTAACCTGTTAAGACCTTTCAGCCTATGTAATTATGCCAGCTTTCATCAGTGTAATTGGCATGCAAATCTTATAATCTGTTTTATAGCCTTGTTCAGTCCACTAAGCCTGGTTCTTATGATGCTATTTTAGTACCACTCCAAGCAAATAATTATTCAAAAGCCCTCATTATTTCTGATTGATCCACATCCTGCGAACACAATTATCAACTGGGTTAAACTGTATTTTAAGAGAAAGTTATTCAAGTGATCTGTGTGTACACACTATTTGTGCTATAGCTGTGACACTATAGTTTTTATTTTAAAATATTTTTCTTTAAATACAATGCACAGTTCACAATTATTATTTGTATCACTTGAAAATCACTTGAATAACTGTCTCTTAACTTCACAACTTTATTGTCAATTCCCGGCAGAGGCAGGATGTCTGGAGACTGTTATCTGGTAGCGTGGCTCAGGTGCATGAGTCAGTAGGTCACATCAGGCTTTTGCTGCCTCTTCAATCACATGACCTCCTGGGGCGTGCACCTGAGCCATGCTTCCAGATTAATTAGTTAGACTTTTTAAGCCGAGTGCTATTGCTTGTGCATTGTAGCTTTTTTTTACGCATATATTTGGATATTCTAGATGTTATTTAAAGGTTTTCTTATTCTGTTATTATGACCTTTTGGCTTTATGTCTTGTGTTTCAGACCTTTGGATTTTTGGGGACTTGCTGGTTGCTTAGTTTTATGATTTGGGACAATCTGATATTTTCTGTTTATTAAATTTTTCCCACACTTGCGAATAGGTTCCCTTTTGAGATTTGACCTTTCAATGTTTCTTTTTCTTGTCATCTGAGGGAGTTTTTCTTTGAATTTATATGAATGTAACATTTGTAAAGCTTCTTCAAAACACTGTCTATTATTAAAAGTGCTATATAAATAAAATAAAACTGAATGAGGATATGTAAACAGACTCCAGTTGTCTACATTGATGCTGTGACATCTTGTGTTTGCAGGTTCAGATATGTTGTTTCTGCCTTTTAGACACTAATCTTTCAGTTTGTTCTTAGTGCACAGCTTTCTCATCCTGGTTATTCCTCTCGTGCTGTTGTTCTCATTGTATTTTGTCATATAAATATGCAAATTAATAAGCAAACACATATGGATGAATAATTACAAATAATAATAACAAATAAATACATAAATATATATATATTTTTTTTCAATGGTACTATATTATATTTACAATACAAAAGAAAAAGAAAAAAGCCTGATGACTTTGTTCTGATTACTTTTCCATGTCAAAGAACTATAAGAAAGAATTGTTACTGAGCACTGGCACTGAAGTCCCAATATAATATAAAAATATCCTTACAGAAAGCTTACAGAATGGATTAAAATAAACCTTAAATTATATTATCGTATAAGTATAGTATACCATATTAGCATAGCATAGCATAGTATAGTGTATTAGAGTATAGTACAGCATAGTATAGAGTAGCATAGCATATCACAGCGTAGTATAGTATAGTATAGTATAGTATAGTATTGTAATCCATAGCACCTACTACCTGCAGGTAATAAATTTAGCAATTTTGCAAAATATCATATATATATATATATATATATATAATTTTATTATTTAATTCCACATTCATTTCAGAATCAGTTCTGACTAAAGCCTGACATATAGTGAAATGTGGTGATATTATCTGTCAGCACACAATATCTGATCAGTTAAGCTGTCATGTGTCACTTGCACATTGTTCTGGTACATCAATTTCCACAATATTTTTAGCACTGACATGATAACATCTGTGTTAGAGCTAGAATGTGTTTATACATGTTAAAAACAGCAATAATAAGTATAATTAACTTTCTGTAAACAGGCATCTTAGGCAGCTCTATGTATACTTTTTTTTGTGGCCTTGATGCTAGATTGTTATTAATGAAAGGATTGTTTGTTTGGCAGACTTTTCAAGAATTGAAAGACTGAATCATCACACGTTTAATACTGGGATAATAATAATAATAATAATAATAATAATAAAACAAGTAAATAAGCTATACTTTTTTGTTTCTAGTTGTATTTCATTTTGCAATAGAGCTGGAAAACAGTCATCTAATAATGTTCTCACTTATTTTTTTATTTATTTTTTATTGGTTTTCATTTTACCCTCAGTCCTCTCCATTGTCTTTTTTTATGCTAAGCACTCATACTGGGACTTCTTCCAAATATTTTAAATAAAACGTGGGCACCCAAGGCTTATATTGGGGACCCAGTCATATGACCGGAAGGAAGGCGGTTTGATAATTTATACCAACAAGACACCAAGTGCCCTTGAGCAAGGCATCAACAACAATACCCACCTGCTTCCTGGATGGAGACTGGTGGACCGAGGACATACTCAACTCATACTCAATCAAGAGCAGGCATGTTGTCCTCCTCTGAATCAGAAACAGGCATGGGCTAATTCATGGAGGCCACCCTGTTGGCCTCCAATGCAGCAACTCTGGCAGGCACAGAAGACACCTCCTCTATCTGTATGGGCTGCTTGAAATCGAAAAATGTACAAACACATAAAGTCACATATAATCCAAAAGGCACAAAATGATCCAACAACATAAAAAGAAACCCTGAAATACAGACTGAAAAGCCAAACCACAATGCTGAAATACACAAATTACAAAGTCAGTGTGGATCAGGTGAGCACAATAAGTCAAGGCCTGGGAAAGATAAAAGTGAACTATTTGCCCACCCGGGAGTTTCAGGAGTTAGGTGCCTTGCTCAAGGGCACCTCAGTCATGACAGGGATCAAACCCACAACCTTCCAGTTATAAGACCAGTTCTGTAACCACTAGGCCACGGCTGCTGCAGGGAGGGGAGAGCAGAACATCATGTGACACTCTGGGACTACCGGGTATTGTAGTCCTTACATTAATGAACATGCACTTAAGGTTGTATGTATGTGTCCACTATACAAGCCCCATGTGAAACACTCCCTATTATATAACTATAAAGTATAACTAACACATTAATATTAAGGCTGCATTGTACATTTCCTTCTGACGCTAAACTTTTAGGCTCTGTCTTCTGCTTTCTTAGATGTGTTTCCATGTTTATTTGTTTTTAATTAATGGCATGACTCCCTGGTCTTGTCCTTGGTTGTCTCCCTTATGTGCCGCAGTCACCCAGAACTGTTATAAGCTTGCCCCATGTGCATGTGCTGTATTTAAACTGTTGTTTCCATTGTTTGGTGCAGTGTTCTGCTTGGTATTTTTCAACCTCAGTTTTTTTTTCCCTGTTTGCGATTTTTTTTACCTGCCCTAGTGTACCATGTTTGCCAACCTTTTGACCCATGACTGTGTATTAACCCTGTTTTGAATGTTGTTTTGTGCATATTACTTGAAATAAAACTCCACTTGGCCTGCACACACATCCACATCCCTTCTCTGTAACATTTACTCAACACCTTTAGATTAATATGAATCAGAAAATTAACAGTGCTGTGGTATAAAACAAAAATAGTAAAAAAAAGTAACACAAATTATTAATGCATTATTATGAGTTATTGAAATACAGTATATTACTGAACATAAATATACATAAAAAACATTTTCACAGTGCAGGACTCTGAAGACTCACAGTGCTGATACGCTAAGCAAGATTTTCACTTTCTCACTGACTTGACATAAAAAAAACAAAAAAAAAAACAAAACATATAAGCAGATTCTCTGTGGTCATCATGATCCAGCTGCCCATACAGGACAAAAAAAATCTGCCTTATTTTTTTTTCCTTTACACAAAGAGAAACTTAAAACACTGCCTTACACCAGCAATTGCACTTGTCCTCTCAAGACTCAGTGCCGCAGGAGACATAACGTTTCCAGGGGAGTTAGTTCTCAGCACAGCTAGACTCTGTCACTGCCTGCAAATCCCCACAGGGTTGCACACAGAACATAACATCCCGCAGTAAAAGGGATGTTACACACCTTTCTCCTGCAGTGAAATTTGAGCTTTTTTTTCAATTCAGAGAAATGCATTGATGGAAATCCTTTCGTCTTATGAAAAGGGACATATCTTTCTACGATTTTTTTTCTCCCATCCTGTCATTCACACACTTCAAGAAACTAGACGCTGCGCTTATCATTGGATTGTTGCTCAAGGCATGTTGCTAGGGCATGCAATCTAATCCACAGAATGCCCTAAGGACACCGTCACTACTGTCGGTTTTTGAAGGGGTGTTTGTGTGTGTGTGTGTGTGTGTGTGTGTGTGTGTGTGTGTGTGTGTGTGTGTGTGTGTGCGCGTGTGGTAGGGGTGAGGTGGGGTGTCACACAAGGTCAGCCTGATGCTTTTTTGTGCCTTCTGAGTTATGGCATAAGGAGACTGAGGAGGCATAAAAAGTCTAAATGATCTCCTGACTATAATCAGTTGTCTTAATGTAAAAGGAGAATTGTTTACACAAAATGGCTTTTATGAGAGGTATTTAAGGGGACTGACAAAAACGTTTTTGAGATGCTGTAAAAGCTACATCAACTATTACGACAATGGCTGCTGCTTTCATGACCGCAAAAAATCAAGGCACCAGGGGCACCAGAGGACTCTGGGTAAGGGCATATATTAAATGCTTTAAATGTAAAAGTTAATGTATATATATATATATATATATATATATATATATCATATTGTATATATCATATTTTCTGTGTCTATGTACACTAATCTGTACTAATCCCAGACAGGACTTTGCTTTTAGAACAACTTTTCTTTTGTGCTATGGATTCCACAAGGAGTTGGAAATATTTCTTTGAGATTCAGCTTCATGTTGACACAATTGCATCATATAATTGCAACAGATTTGTCAGCTGCACATTTATTCATGCTGTGAATTTCCAATTTTACCGCATCCCAGAGGTGCTCTGTTGGAGTTGGATCTGGTGACTGAAGTACCCTAAAGTCATTGTCATGTTCATGGATCCAGTTTGAAATTACGTTTAAGTTGTCGCATTTTTAGGCAAGTTATACTGCTTGATGTAGCATTTATTAATGCATCCATCCATCCATCCATCCATTCATCCATCCATTCATTCATTGTCTATGCTGCTTATCCAACTACTTTTTTGTGGGGCATGCTGGAATCTATCTCAATGCTCACTGGGCAGAAAGCAGAAAAACCCTATAGACAGGTTGCTATTCCATTGCAGGGCACACACAGACACACACACACACACAGAAACACACATAAGGGTTATTTAATATCTTCAGTTTACCTCACTGCATGCCAAAGGTCCAAGAGGAAACTAAACCCAGGGCAGACACAGACAGACAGGCAGAAAGACAGACAGACACACATACACACTCACACTCACTATAGCCATTATAAGATGCATAACTCTTGTCCATAAATACATGGACATGATCAGCAACAATACTCAGGCTAGTTGGTTTTGGTTGACAAAAGTTGGCCACAGTGTAAACTTCTGCTGTTGTTGTCCATTTGCTTGAACGGTCACCATATTGTGCCCTTTAAAACGGATTCCGTGGCCAGAAACTCTTCATGGATGAGAGAGATAATTCTTTACAACCATGATGCTCAGAAAAGCACCTCGGAAAACCTGACAAGTTGAACCTTGAGGCAGACGGACACGAACAGCAGAAGTCCACATTGGGTTCCACTTCCGTCAGCCAAGGACAGGAATCTGAAGCTACAGTGGGCACATGTATAGCTGGTATTAAGGGCCCAAAGTGTGCCAAAAAACATTCCCGGCACCATTGCAACACTTCCACCAACCTGAGCCTCCACAGCCTGACACATCTCAGCTTAACTGGATTTGTAGATTTATGCACTGGACACCAATGTCTGACCCTACAATCTGCATATTACAGCAAAAAATCAAAACCAGTTGACATTTTCTATCTTTAACTGTCCAGTCATATTATTTATTCAGTTCCCATGGCCTTCAGTCTGGTCATTCTCCTCTGATCTTTCACATCAATTCGGACCACAGGACTGCACCTGTGGTATGTATCTGAGATGCTTTTCAGCTCACCATGGTTGTAAAGAATGGTTAAGTTACTGTAACCTTTCTGTTTCTGTTAGTTCAAACCAGACTGTTAGTTATTTTATGGGATCTCAAATCAACAAGGCATTTCTGCTTTTCAGAACTGTCACTCACTAGATGTGTGCTTTTTTTTTACGCATCCTGTGTAAACTCTGGAGACTGGAGTGTGTGAAAATATCAACAGATATAAAATAAAAGGCCCATCTGCCAACAGCAACCATATCAATCAATGAATTTCCCCATTGTGATGTATCAGGGGATGAACATTAACTGAGAATTACGTTGCTAGAAGCTGACTGGCAGGTGTAATCATTTCATGAGTACAGGTGGTTTAAATAAAGGTTTTGTTAAATGTAGAGCTTTTTTTTATTGTACCTGCGGTGAGGTGTAGGATTTCTGTGTTCCACAGCGCATTGCATGGCATCCCAGATGTGTTCGATTAATGCTGAGATCTCATGACTTAGGTGGGAATGACAAAACCCCAAACTTAGATGAATGTTCCTCTAGACATGTGAGGCACCTGATTGTCTTGTTGGAAAAGGCCAAGCTTATCAGGATGAATGCAAGACATGAACAGGTGTAACTAATAAAAAAGGAGGCATAGCCTTTAGAGACGTTTGTAGATGTACCAGGGGTCTCATAGAATGCCAGCTAAACAAAACGTATACAATTATGGAGCCACCACCAGCCTTTGTATTTTTGTTTTTCTGGCACTTCAGTGTATATTGAGACATAGACTTTTTTGAATGATACTGTATATTTAATTTGACATGGCAGTTAAATATACAATTGTGAAGCGAAGTGAATTACTCACTGCCCACTGTGCATACTAGGGCCAGTAAGCACACTTGCCCGGATCAGTGGGCAACCCTATCCTCGAGGGCACTTCGGTTGTATCATGTAAGTTGCATGGCTCGAACCAGCAACAAGCTAGTTCCTTAACCACAAGCCTTTACATACATTTATAGTATAAGAATACTGTTCATGTACTTAGGTATGCTATAAGGCTTATAATCAGGTCGCGTTAAAACAAGCACACGGCTTAAGAGAGATTTTACACTTTGCTTGCTTTCTAAAGTGTGTTTCAGTGACATCCTGGGTTGGTGAAGATGGCAGTTGTGATAAAAACAGTCTAGGCTGCAGCATGAACTGAAGGGTATGAGCCGCATCACCTTGACCACGAACAAAGAACTGACTCTCTCTCTCTCTCTCTCTCTCTCTCTCAGACACACACACAGAGACACACACATCAGTGTATGTGAAATGACAGGTTTTTTTTAGCTGCTGTAGTGACAAATAGGAAGGAAAAATGACAGCTGAAAATATGTTCGATCCTAGGGGGAAAATTCTTCCACGCTGCCTTTCTTGATGGTTCTCCAGCCAGGTTCTTTCTCTCCCTCAGGTATAGACGGTTCTAGGGTTTCTGTCTTACTGTCCTTTTTATAATGAGATTTCACATGATGACACAGAGGACCACAGAAACAGAGGACAGCAATGGCACACTGGACAGTCTAAGACCAACACAGGGGCTTCAGACCATCAGGAAGGCCAGCTGAAATGTCCAGGAATATACAGTAAATGGCAAAAATGCGTCTCTGGAGATGTCACTTTAAATACAGAGACAAATATACATAATACTGATATACTTGCGTATAATAATAATAATAATAATAATAATAATAGATTAGTAAATATAATATGACCATAACATGGCTGTGAAAAGACTAAATGTGACCAGTGTTGACTGGTATGAATTGTTTCATCATAGGCATGAAACATAGCCTTAAATAACATCAGAATTTAATGATGGGGCTTCAACAAACATCAGTGTGAGGACTACTTCTGCAGTCCTATGCTCCCAAGGGGACCTACCAAGTATTAGATTAGATGAAAGCGTGCTTCATAAAGACATGGTTTGCTAAGATTGCTAAATTGTGTGTCCTGCACTAAAGAACTGCATGGGACAGTTTTTTCATCCTGCTCCTGCTGAATTTTTTACCATTACCGCCCGTGACCGCAATGTGTGTGCAACGTGTCCGCCCATACCCGCAATGTATATGCCCGCTCCCTCCTGCAACTCACAAAGCTATGAGAATTATTCCCGCACATTGATAGAGATGCATTAATTTTGTGTCTTCTTTATCCCGCAGGAGAAAACCTAATATAGGATATTAATAAAGAGATTCTTGGGGTTTGTTTCGTTTTCCTGACCTGCAGATTTTGACGTACTTGTTGGGAATAGCGCTCCTATTTCATTATTTTCATGTAGTTTTTAAATAAAATAAAGGCAGTTTCATATTCTATAGTCATTCTCTGTATTGTATTTATTTGGAATTACCTTTAGGCTACAGTCTATAATTCTGCAGTGTTTTGTTTTAGCCTCCCATTCCCGCCCACAGCTAAATGCAAACCGCTCGTTCCCGCAAGATTTGCATCAGGTCCTGCGGGACCCAGCGGGAGCCAGTCCCAGTGCAGACCTCTATCCTGCACAGTAAGGTGAAATATTTCACTGGCATCCTCTGTAACCTTTAAACTTCTAAGATATTACATGTCACACTGTACCTTTATCACCACTGATACATTTCACCCCTAACTTTTTTAATCCTTGTTTTGTTTTGTTTTCCTTTCCTTTTAAATTAAGATTTTAAAGTTATTAATCCCTGAATAAACTTTATATACTTATTGAACTTTAGTAAATATCATTTAATTGACCTGTTAAATCGTACTGATGAAGTGAGAAGTAGGTTGCACAGTGGGTAACTGTCTCCTCACAGCAAGGGTTTAATTCCCAGGATTATATGAAGTTTGCATTTACTTCAACAGTTAAAGGACATGCAGTCAGGTGAACAGAAGATCCTTAATTCAGCCGTTTATATGTGAATGTGCTTATCTGTGTTTTCTGCCCTGCAATGGACTGGTGACATGTCCGGGGTGTTTCATTGCCCTCCACCTAATGAGCGCTGGGCTACACTCCTGGGTCCCCTGCAACCCAGTAGTAGGTAAAGTGGCTTAGTAATGTAATGTATGCATGCATTTGTTCCTTTCTTGATTACAGCTTAATGAGTAGCATTACTGCCTCAGAGCTCCAGGGTCTGCAGTTCAAGCCTGAGATTGTTGTACTGTCTGTGTGGAGTCCATTTCCCATAGGTATGAATAGAGAGAGAGAGAGAGAGAGAGTATGTGAGTGTGTGTGACCTTGTAAGAAGATTTGATTGGTCTTTATAGGGAAAGTATTTATCTATCTATCTATCTATCTATCTATCTATCTATCTATCTATCAGTCTGTCTGTCTGTCTGTCTGTCTGTCTGTCT
>JAOVVF010000017.1:3667208-3684998 GCA_028565595.1 Duopalatinus emarginatus | reverse complement strand
AGTGGGTTTTATGTAGTTCTGCATTGTATTTCTTTGTATTAAACTGAGCACAAATGAATCACACACACATAATGTACCCTACAGTTAATGTCACTAAGCTGTTAACATTCATACACTGTGTAGGCTGACTCCGATTCACAGCCGGCACTTGACCGTGTTCTCGCGATCTCGTTTTGAAACATTTGTTAAATGGATGCATAAAAGAAAGCTGCTTAGTGTGACTTGTCTTTTATACTTGATTCTAAAGATGTAATTTGAAACCATGAATTTGACTTTGAACTGATTATCTGAAGCCATTATAGGAAATCTAGGATAATTATCATGAGCGGTTTTACACTCCATCACTTAAGTATCCATTGTGGGACAGATGATAACTTTAACAAAAGAGACTTCATGTTAAAATTATAATGAATTTTACTGCTTACACAATTGCGTTTTTTACTCTACAGGACATTGTTACAGAAGGGGATATTTATAATTGCACTGGTGTCATTCAGATAAGGACGGTTCCCTTTTGAGTCTGGTTCCTCTTAAGGTTCCTTCCTCTTGTCATCTCAGGAAGTTGTTTTTCTCGCTGCCGTCACATTCAACTTGCTCATTAGGGGACAGAAAAAAAGAATGCCCATTGTTAATGTCACTATACATATAAAATTACAAGTAAATTGAATTTACACCATATATAAGTCTTCTGTATCTTTGCTTTCTTCCAAAAAACGAGAAGAAAAGAACTTCTAGGCCGCTCGGGGTGCTGCAGTCTATCTTAGCGCTTGTTGGGTTGAAGGCAGGGAAACATTCTGGACAGTAGATACACAGTCAGACATATTGAGTCCCTCATTAGAAAGGACTTTGGCTGCCCTGGCCCTGGGCCCTTATTGCTGTGAGACGACCACCTTGCTGCCAGAAATGCAATAAAAACCATGAAATAAGGTGCATTTCACTCTGAAATGATTGGTAAAGTCGCTTACTATTTTACAAATTTTGGAAAGAAAGCCCACATTACTCTAAAAAGTTCTAAAGTACTATAGTTATTATATGTCAGATAGTATATAATAGGGCTGTGCAATGCAACAATATATATCATGTGACGATAGAAAAACTTTTGATGTTTAATATTACGTTCTATCGTCTGTTTCATTGCGTTGCAAAATACACGTTTTACTGCAGTGGTTTTGTTGTTTGGACGGCACGTTAAGGCGGTGCAGACCGGACTAATTCTGAACAGGAGAGGGACCCAGACCAGGAAGCACAAAACGAGCAGCTCGTACCTCAACGTTCCATGTATGTTTTGGTCATTTCTATATTTATTACATAAACTTAAATTAAAAAATTAAAAACAAACAGTTGTTTGATTTTTGAAAATACAAGAAAAAGAAACAAATTCAAAATGTAAAAGTGAATCATATCTCTTTTCTTTCTTTACAAATGAATGAAACAAAAACAGAAAAAGGTTCCCTTCCTTCTTTTCTGAAACTGGAAGTTTACGCTCCCAAGCCGGTTGTCAAGGCAACTGGAGGAACGTAAAACTCATACTTGTATCTTTTACCCGCGGCACACCATACGGCAATAGATGTCTTTAATTGTTTGCTTGGTATAATTTAACGTATAGAAATCCTTTTTTTCATGTGGTCATTTTAGTTTAAAAAAAACTGAATTTACAGAAAACATGCTCTATAGTAATATGTATCGTTATCGGGATATGAATGACCTGTATCGGTATATGAAATTTTGGTTATATCACGCAGCCCTAGTATATAAGTATAGATACTACTCAAGACACAGCTCAGAACAGCTATAGTTATGGTAAAGAGTTTGTCTCTGTTTTTTTTTGGGTTTTTTTCCTTAAAAAAAAAAAACCTGGTAGCCAGAGATGTTTTCAGTCTCACCTCCTCGAACAGCTTGCATGTGTGCAGTCATTCTCCTAGTTGAGTGTCAGGTATAAATCTGGCTTCAGTAAGAGATCTGCAGTGTCACCCTGTAAATAGTTTCTGAGTGTGCGTTTGTGTTTCAGTGTGGGATCTGCTGTACTGGCGTGACGTACAGAAGACGGCGTGTGTGTTCGGAGCGACGCTGTCACTGTTGATCTCTCTGAGTCTGCTCAGCATCATCAGTGTGTGTTCATACATCGCCCTGGCTCTGTTATCTGTCACCATCTGCTTCCGAATCTACAGAGGGATCACAGATGCTTTACAGAAGAGCGAAAGCGAACACCCGTTTAAGTGAGAAACATGCACGAACGCACAACCTGTAAGTGTGTGTCGTTTAGAGAAATAATGCAGTTAAATACTGCCTTTTGCCTCTGTTTGTGTGTTTAGATTGTATCTGGAGCGGGATGTCACTCTGCCTGCTGATGTAATCCATAAACATGGTGATGTGCTGTTGAAGCACATCAACGCCACTATTAATCAACTGAAGCATCTCTTCCTGGTGGAGGATCTGGTCGACTCTCTGAAGGTACTGTAACATTCCGCTTCCTTCTGCTTGTTCTCCTCCTTCTCCTCCTCTTCCTCCTATTACTACTTCTGCTACTACCAATAGTAATATTTGGTGTTGTTTCTGTGTGTTAACCGCATACAGCTAGCAGTGCTGCTCTGGGTTCTGACCTATGTCGGTTCTGTGTTTAATGGAGTCACCCTTCTCATTATCGGTAAGTGTTCATCTCGGCTAAATTAAAAAAGGAAGACTACTTTTTGCCACAGCAAAATACGAACACACCAGCCATAAAATGTGAAATACAATAATAAAATATAAACTTTATTGCTTTCATTAGTGCATTACCTGCAGAATACATACCACACTGAAAAGCAACACCCTCACTGCATTGCTCTTAGAATGCATGATCTCATCAACATGGTATTTATTTATATATATATATATAGAGAGAGAGAGAGAGAGAAAGAGAGGGAGAGAGGAGAATGTAGAGAATGAAACACTGACATATGGAAGTGAATATGATTCTCATTTCATCTGTGTGTTGCAGTCATGCCGCACTGAAAGCAATCACAGCCCAATCACTGCCAGTGCATTCACTTTGAACCAAAGTCACTATTTAGTTCTTGAACACACACACACACACACACACACAAATGATTAAGAAACCATTTGGAAAACCATGTAATATTTTCAAAGCTATATATATATATAGCTTTATATAGCTTTATATATATATATATAAATTCACCCCTTTAAATTTGACAGATGTAGTACCAGGTCTTGTAAAATGGTAATATAAAATATGGTGGTCATAAAAACTACATAAAATGCTGTGGTGTTTTTTTAAGAATCTTTTTTAAAAGACGATTCTTTAACACTAGCACTTGGTGGGGCCTAGTCCATCCTCATCGTTGTCTTTGAGCCTTGTATGGCCCCTCCACTAGAAAAAGCGTTGCCTGGGGTACTCCATGTGAAGCCCAGTGGTGGGAACCAGTGCATCCTTAAGTTATTCCTTACTAAGTATCCCACCTCTTGCCCCTTTATTGGTTCCTCCCATGGTCTGTCTTTTCCCTCACCATTATCCATTTAGTTCCACCCATCATCCCAATCACTGAGCCTTTCTTGGCCCCTCCACTTGAGCAAGCTTTTCCTGGTACTCCCTGTGAAGTCTGGCTTCTTGTCTCAGCTCCCCCTCTGCCCCCTCTACCTCCTTGTTCAGCCACTCTCCCAGTCCCTCTTTTTTAGACCTCCCATCAGTCCTTCTTTTAACACAGCAGTGCCTGAGGACAAAGAAAAAAATCCACAGACATTTCAGGTCAAGTCTGTTTCAGGTTTGATAAATTCTGATTTGTACATCACATGGAATTTCCACTTTTATCTCTCGAGCTACGGGCTTGTTTCTAGCCCTGCCCTTTCTGTTGAAACTGTTAGAAATGGTGGTACAGAATGACCTTGCTACAACAACCCCTTTGAGCTTTTCCAGTCTAGTTTCCTTTCACCGCATGGCACAGGCACAGCTCTCGTAAGGGTCACTAATGCACTTTTCTCGTCTGCTGACTCTGGTACCCCTTAATATTCTTCCTCTTTCAGACCTCGGTGCGTCCTTTTGCCAGGAAATTTCTGGCACGGTTTACATCCTCTCTCGGGCAGACTCCACTTTGTGTCTATTGATAAGCATAAATCCTTCACTGTCCCTGTCAGAAAGATTTCTTCATGGTTCGGATCGTAGCCTCACTCCTCTGCGTCGTATATTTTCTCCTTCTCGGTCAGATGATTTGATGGCTCTGTCTTCCACCGTTATACAAACTGTCACCCAGATTTACGATAGCCGCCACGGCAGCGACTCTTAAATAATTGACCAGATTCAGAATAAGCCATGTTACCCACCGACCCCAAAGCTCTCTGCGTTTTCTTTAAGAAACGTTACACTTTTTTTTTTTTTTTTCTCCAACCTGTACGGCTCCATCTGGCACGAAGCTTAATAAACTTGTTCAAAATTCATCTCACACCTGCCAAGTGCTCAGGTCGGATTACACCTGTGGCTGGCTGGGTCATCGTGAGTTAAGCACAAATCACATCCACTTACATTTTAAGCTCTTTATAGCCTCATTGCATTTTATGTCTATGACTATTTACACTCTTACCACCAAACTTGCATACTTAAGACTTCCTGTAAAGGTCTGCTGGTAGCTATTAAAAGCTAACTTGTGCATCTGTAGGGGAGATTGTAGCCCATATTCTCTCTTTATCACGAACCTTAGTTGCGTTGCTCTTTTCACTCTGTCATATCAGATGCCTCAAAGTCTTTTTGAGCAGCTTTTGAGGAACAAAGCCTAAGAAAACAGAACCGTTGTTTGCAAGGAATGAAGAAATGCAACCAAAAACTATAATAATCCTTGTGAAGCAGAAAGATGAGCTTGTGAAAGTAAAAGGGAAGTTAAGTAAAAGTTTACAATTTGGCTACTGTGGAGAAAGGAATGTGACCTCTGCATTTACCCTATCCGTGCAGTGAAAAACACACACACTAATGAACACTAGGGGGCAGTGAACACACGTGCCTGGAGTTAAGGGCCATGGCGCCCCGGGTGCAGTTGGGGGTTGGGTGCCTTGCTCAAGGTTAGGGGTGCTGGAAAAAAATGATTATTTAACGGATCGCGTTTTCTAGTCCTGCCGATATCAAAATGCGTTTAATTGCTCCTACTCCTGAGCGTACTGCATATTGCATTACGTGTCCATTCGGCTGCTGTAGTAGAAGGCCACCGTACAGCAAGCTAGTTAGCACAGCTCCGTTTGTCTGAATGAAGTTCGCTAGCATGGAGTTCATTCAGACAAAATGATACAAAAAATATAAACACGGTAATGCACTAAAACTTTAAAGTCTGTGCTTTATTTTCAGTTAGAGGTTAACACACTGTGGTAGACTGAAGTCTATGTTTACTTTTGTATTCATATATTTTGAATTATTTGTTCATTGATAGATTTTTTTTAATTAAAAAAAAAAGCTAAGCTTAACCTAATACTGGTCATTTAAGTTACAAAATATTTTATGCACAATGCTATTTTTGGTATAAATATAAAATGAATTGATATTTGATTCAGTAAGGAACCTAAAGGTATTGTTTTAAATAAATGTTTTATTTGTTTACATTGTTGTTTCATCCTGTCAACCGCATAATTTAAACTAAATTTATAAACCATTCAAACAGAAAAAAAAAATCCTGAATTGAAAATAGATTCTGAATCGAATCGTGGCCCTAAAAATCAGAATCAATTTGAATCGCCAGACACTGAGAGATTCGCAGCCCTACTCGAGGGCACTTCAGTCAAGCCTTGTCTGTTGTTGAAAAATAAATCACTGTAATTTGAAAAAAAAGAAGTGTGTGTTTATTATACACGAAGAAGTTTATGCAATTATGGACGGCAGAGTTACGCATAGTGATCACCCATAACATTAAAACCACCAACCCACTGACAGGAGAATATTATAATTAGTATATAAATATTACAGATTATCTCGTAACAGTGGCACCTGTAAACAGGTGGGATAAATTAGGCAACAGTCAGATCCTCAGTTCTCAAGCTGATGTGTTGGAAACTGGAAAAACGTGCACGCGTAAGGATCTGAGTGACTTGGCCTGAAAAGTGCTGGAGAACTGGGTCAGAGCAACTCCAAAAACAGCAGGTTTGGTGTTGCAGTGGTTAGTACTTACCAAAAGTGGTTCAAGAAAGGAAAGTCAGTAAACGAGTAACCTATCAGTGATGTATGTGGGCTGAAGGCTAGGGCAGCTGGTCTGGTTTAATGTTTTGACTGACCTGTGTGTGTGTGTGTGTGTGTGTGTGTGTGTGTGTGTGCGCGGATATATTTTTGTGGTTAGTGGTTATTTAATTATTATTATTATTATTTTTTTTTACTTACCTACTACAGAGATGATCATTTATGAATGATATATTAGTGTTAATTGTGCCCCAGGAATAGGGCACAGTTGTGATTGTAAAAGAGAAGGTGGCTGACACACACACACACACACACACACACACACACATCCCTCTTCAGATGGATTTAGAGTTTACCCTGTGAGCTCTAGTACACTAGAACGGACAGAAGGTGCAGAGGCAACTGGTTAACATGAAGCAAAGGTTATCAGTGACTTTGTTTACTCCGAGAAAGGACTCATTTGTAAGCGAGGCGAGCAGTTGTGGGTCGAAGAGCGGGAAATATTCAGTTCAGGGATGGAAGCCAGCAATATCTCGAACGCCTCAAGTCTGATCTGTTGAATAAATAATAATTATTGACATGTCCTTACTTTCTATCCTGCTTTAGAGAAACCGGCTGGTAATTTGCAACAGTGATCATTGATTTCTGTCTCCTCCTGTAGGTGAACTCGCAGCATTCACATGCCCGATACTCTATGAAAAATACCAGGTGAGTCTGAACACAATAACGAACAATCACTTATTAAGAATATAATCAACGAAAAGATAGTGTAATGTATAAGTGTTTTATTCCTCTTATACCACAACACCCAGTACATATTTTTAATAGAACAACACATGGAGTTGTATTCATTTCTAGCTAGTTTGATGGTGTGACAATGTATTGACGTTATATTCCTTTTAAATATGTGATGACATATGGTCTTATATTGAATGAATTTTTGTCTCACACAGACGCAAATCGATCATTATTACTGCCTGGTGAAAAGCTACCTTCAGGAAGTAGTGAAAAAGTAAGAATGAAAACTAGTCATTGCTTTGTTTATTTATTTTTTTTTCAATCGTCAAGACTTTTTTTATCATGCATAGATTAAAACACTTGTCAAAACCTAGTGCTCTCTCTACATAGATAGAATTTTTACATCATCCTACGCATGTTCTTAATAAGAAGATTTCTCAGGTGCCTCAAAATGCTGCCTACTGAGGTGCCTTATTCTGACCATTTATTCTGACTGAATATTGAGAGGGCTCCATGTGCCACCTCAGCCGTACAAGCAATCCCAGCATTCAGTCTGGCATAGCTTCAATCACAAAACAGTTTAATATGGCGGATAGCTGAGCAGCGAACGGCACAGCCGAGAATTTCTTTATTTTCTTTTTCTTTTCTTTTTTTTTCTTTTTATTGAGATAAAGGATCTTTTTAAAACGGGGAAATGTTGTTACAGAATTCATTTGTAACAAGGTACAGTGTCACAATTATTGTTCCAAGCATTGTAAATCAAGAGTACAATTCTGGTTACATACAAAAAGCACTGTTGAGGTAGATTTTTTTTTTTTTTTTTTTACAAAATAACAGCTTAATTTAAAAAAAAAGAACATAATTCTTAATACCCTCTTATAATTAAATCAATTAAATCACAATTTAAAAAAAAAAAAAAAAAGTGAAAAGATTTTGTTTTTAAAATAAAAAGAGAGGGAAGGTCTGTCTTGTCTCTGGGGTCTTATATTGTTTAGCCATTTAAAACTAAATTTGATTAAATTTGTCCTTTTAAATTCTTACAGAATAAGTTAACTTTTCCGTAACAAAGAGAATTTATTTCAAATGTCAATAATTCTCATTGAATTAACAATTTTATGAAGTGTACACGTGTCATTTATTTGCAGTTTTGAGTTTATCAGTGACTTGTACTTTCGGCTACATTGAGGGAGATGTTAGCTAACATTTCTACTAAGTTTATCCCCTCAGCCTCTTTATTTAAATCATCTGAGCCTACCTCCGAACAGTCGCTGTCTTACTAGAGCGTCTCAATAATCCGCCTCCTGCAGTCTCATGTCCGTTAG
Source organism: Duopalatinus emarginatus (assembly GCA_028565595.1). Classification (NCBI taxonomy): domain Eukaryota; kingdom Metazoa; phylum Chordata; class Actinopteri; order Siluriformes; family Pimelodidae; genus Duopalatinus; species Duopalatinus emarginatus. Next base: position 3,676,793 of record JAOVVF010000017.1, on the reverse strand, counting down.
AATCGTCTCTACATAGGCAGCTGACTACTGTCACTGGGCAGCGAGGCAGCTCACTAGGAAGTATTCTGTATTATATAATTATTTAGACGTTTCCTTTCCACAGTGATGGGTTTGTTTCACAATACCAGCTAAAAATCATCCACTGTACTTTCAATTATTTTATCTTCAGTGGTATTTGTGGTACAGACACACGCGATGTCAAGCAGCAGGGGCAAATCTACGGTGTGACAGCTGGCGCCTCCTCCGTGGCACTTGATACTCTAATTAGCGAGTTACTTCTGTATCCCCCTGAAGTCATTTTATTAAACGCAAACCGACTGTACCGTCAAAACCTCCAAAATTGCAAACCCCATGAGGATTCTGTTATTAAAATAATTAACCTGCGTTGGATTCAATAATAATAATAATGATAAGAAAAAGATGACAACTCGTTTACATACTTTTGACAAATTAAAGGAAAGGCAGCACCCGTGTCATGCTAGTACGGTTTGGAGTAAACATGTCAGGATCACAGAAGCTGTGCTGGTGTCTTCTGATGGCCCAACACCTCACTAAAACACTTTATGATGGATTTCCTTTAATATGTCACCTGCAGATGTAGTAAAAGAAAAAAAAAAAAAAGGCAAGCACAAGCTTGTCACTCGGCTTTCTTGGCAGCTTGGGCTTTTAGTGCACGTCTGACTCTCACATGTAATAATGTCATATTGGGATCTGGAAAACCATTCTCTTTAATGATTGAGACACAGAAAAACTAAAAGAGACTTTTATGACGAGGTGTGTGTGTGGAGCAAAATGTGTGTTTGTATCTCTGTGAGGACGAAAAATCTCCACAAGGTTAAAGATATGTAAAAGTTTGACATTAGGCTGCTCCTCATTCTCCATTAAGAACATGTATTATTATTATTATTATTAATATTAATAATAATAATAATAATGACAACAACAACAACAGAAACAATAACAATAATAACAATACTACTACCACTAATATTATTATTATTATTATTATTATTATTATTATTATTATATTAGCGGCATCATTATTAATTGTCGGGGGGAGGGGGGTGATAGAAATATATGATAAATTTCACCTAGGCTGGTCCCCATGAAGAATGGTTTATTATTATTATTATTGTTGTTGTTGTTCTTGTTGTTATTATTATTATTATATTTATTATTTATTATAATTATTTATTATAATTATTATAATATTTATTATTATTATTTATTTATAATAATAATTTATTATTATTATTATTATTTATTATTATATTTATTTATATATTTTATTAGCTGCACCCCACCCTCTTTCTCTTTGTGTGTGTGTGTGTGTGTGTGTGTGTTTATTTAACCTCAGTTATTTATACACCGACAAACTGAAAGAGACTTGTGAATAGATGTGTATGTGTTTGTGTGTGTGTTTGTGTGTGTGGGTGTGCGTGTGTGTGGGTGTGTGGTGTTCATGAGCATTAATCCTGTCCCTGTACCTTAAATTTCCAGAATTCAGGCGAAGATCCATGGCATGAAGACTAAAGCTGAATAAAGAGCAGCAGTGTTGGAATGTGAGTGAATAAACAGCGTGCAGCGTGTGTTTATCTAAAGCTGTCATGTTACAGTAGGCTGTGTTAATCAATTACGTATTAAGGAAAGAAAATCCACTTAGAAAAACAAAAAACAAATGGATTGTTTTTATTTGCCTTCTTTATTTCTTCTGGTGGTTTTGCAGTGTTTATTGCATAGATTTTTGTCTGTAAATGAAAGAGTTTATAAAAGAATAAAATGAGAGTGTATTTTTCAGCATCTTTATTTTTAATGTGAAATGCATTTGTTCTAGCATATATTGAGTATTATACCAGTGAAGGTCAATGGAACGCAGATTTCATATAGCTCTATTTTTCTTTATACTGCTGCCTGTTTGTGAGTCTGTGAAAATAGAAAAAAAATGGAAATAAATATGTGGTTCTGATTTATTCAATTCTGTGATGTCTCTTACGTACATAGGTATATGAATATCTGAATATTTTCACCTTTTGTGGACATTTAGTTGGTCCCCACGAGGGAAGTGGACTTTTTGTTATTTTCTTTTTGAACAGAAAATAAATAATTACAAAGCCCTAAAAAAATATAAATAAAGTAAAACACTTTGGAGCAACCACTTGTTTTTGGAAAGTTGTCAATGACATGATGGGGTGATGCATCCTAGATTAATGACCTAGATTAAAGTAGATTAATGTTCTATAGAAGCACATCCTGTTCCTATTCCACCACAACAATCAATTATAATATAATTGTTAAACTCACTCCTTTCATCCACCTGTTATATTTAATGTTCCGGTATGTCCATGAAACGTGTTAGTTCCTGTTACATCCTACATTACACCTACTGTATGCAGCAAGTGAGTCATGGCCCAGATCTGGCCCATATACCGCAGTGGAATGATGGTGATGGCTTCATCCAGACTCGGGTACCAGACCTCGGTCTTAAATAAATATGCGGGGTTCAGTTTGGAAAGTTTTGGCCAAAAAAAAAAAAAATCATTTCAAATTGGTGGGTTACATGTGGTCTACATGCCATGCCAAAAATCCACAAAATAAATCACCACCGTCTGACCAATCAGAATTAGACCTTCATTGGTGTTTTGGTATTAAAGAATAAATAAATAAATAAATACTATTTGGTCATTTTTATAATATGTTATACAGAGAGAGAGAGAAAACATATTCTGATAGTGAGAATAAGTACATTTGCCTAACATAATTTTTCAGTAAATGCAAAACCATGATGCTAATCTATGCACATTACTGTGTATATTAGTGTAGTGTAAATGGCATGTAATGTAAATTTACAACTACATCAAACCTGCTTTGTAGATTTTCCAGATACTTCCACTTGGTGGTGCTGTTGCACTGTAAAAAATGGACTCTTATTTATTTATTTATTTATTTATTTATTTTTTGTGTGTGTGTGTGTGTGTGTGTGTGTGTTTCTCCTCTGTAAAAATAAAGGCACCCATGCTAGATATTCACTGAGACACAGAGATCATCTCCAGTCTTTCATTGGTTTGTAATTTGTTAGAGCGCATTTTATGCTGTACAATTACAAGCTAAGCCGAAAATCTGTTTAGTTTTTAAACAAATAAATAAATAAATGAGGTACAAATAAGTTAATACTGTAAAGTCTGCTGACAAATTCAATCAGCTCAATGGAACTGGTTTACTGATTCCCCTGTTCATTAACTCGATCATTGACTCACATACTGACTCACTGATTCACCCACTCAGTAACTGTGTACAGCCCCTCATTCACCATCTCGCTTGCTAACTCATGCAGTCTGTGCCTCACTAATTCACTCAGTCAATGAGTCACACACTCGCACAATTATTCATTCACAAACTCACCGACTCACACATTCAGTGATTCATGTAGTGTAAGTCTCTCACTCACCAATTTATTTTTTACTTACTCACTTGCTCATTTACTCATCTTCAGTCTCATTTACTCTTTGACTCACACTGACTCTCATTCACGTACTCACTCATTCATTGACTGTTTCACTCACTCTTTGTCTCACTGCCTCATTCATTGAGTCACTGACTCACTTATTCATTGTCGGTTTCACTCTGACTCTCACTGTCTCACTCATTTACTCACTGACTCACTCATTCAGGCATTGATTGTTTCACTCTTCAACTCACACACTGACCCACTCTTTCACTATCATTGACTCACTGACTCACTTATTCATTCGCTTTTACTCAGTCATTGACTGTTTCACGCACTCTGACTCTCACTGCCTCACTCATTGACTCACTTACTCACTCATTCACACACTCATCAGTCACTGACTGTTTCACTCACTCTTTGACTCACTACCTCACTCTTTGACTCACTGCCTCATTCACTCATTCATTGTCGGTTTCACTCACTCTGACTCACACTGCCCCACTCATTGACTCACTGACTCACTCATTCACTCAGCCATTGACTTTCACTCACTCTGTGACTCACACTGCCTCACTCATTGACTCACTGACTCACTCATTCACTCACTGACTCATGCACTCATTCAGCCATTGACTGTTTCGCTCTTCGACTCACACACTGACCCACTCCTTCACATTCATTGACTCACTGACTCATTCATTGATTGACTGACTCACCGACCATCTCACTCACTCTTTGACTCTCACGCTAACTCACTCATCCACTCACATAAACTCACTGACTTATTTACTGATTTAGTCACTTATTCACAGACTGACAGTCTCATTTACTCTTTGACTCAAACACTGGCTCACTCTGACTCATTAATTTAATTAATTAATTAATTTGATTCATTAATTTACTCACTTACTTACTGACTGACTCACTCACTCCTTGTCTCACACAGTGAATTGACAGTCGCGTTATGAATCATTCACCACTTATTCATCCACTCACCCACTTGCAAATAAACTCACTTACTGTGTTCACTCACTCACACACTTACTGACTCGTTCAAAACATTGGCTCAGCCATTCACTCACTCACTCGCCTGCTCGCTCGCTCACTCACTCGTTCACTCACTCACTCACGTTTAGCAGGCTGTGGATTTTTCACAATGCTGAGCTATTGGCATTCCACTACAGACAGCTGCACAGGAATGAGGACAGAGGTAATACCCCAGATTTCCACGGATATCCACTGGAATGAGGACAGCACCTTTTTTTTTACTCTTGGTCAAAGCAGACACTTTTCACTATCTGGTATAAATGGGATGCTACCACCATAGCGATGCTAGTAAAATGATGAATATGCGTTCACTCGGCACCTTTTCCACCAGACCACAGTCATACGTTATAGTTTTATTATACTTTTACAGCATTGTAAAAGACAACCAGCATGTTTTCGGGAGGTAGGAGGAAGCTGTGGGACCCAGTAGACACCAGTGCAGACACAGAGAGAATGTGTGGGTTTCTACTGGTTCTCTAGTTTCCACCCACATCAATGTTACCTGCTCCAATGTGCTAGACCTTTAAGGTGCAGTATAAAAAGTAAATAAATATTTAATGGTTTAGCATTTTCCCTCCCAGATATAAGTAAAAAAGTGGTTCAAAAAAAAAAAAAAAACCCATACGATGTCTGAAAGTGAAAGTGAACTGTTTGCTTGGTGTGCTTGCACACAGTGGAATGTGACCTCCACATTTAACCCATCCGTGCAGTGAAACACGCACACAAATGAACACTAGGGGGCAGTGAACTCACTTGCCCCGAAACGGGGGGCACAGCCCCAAACCACAGCGCCCAGGGAGCAGTTAGATTAGTTAGGTGACTTGCTTAAGGGCACCTCAGTCATGTCTTGCCACGGCTGCCCCACGCAAATCGCTGTCTAACAACAGCGTCTCAGTTAGTCTGCCTTCTAAAGTTCGATGTCAGTTAGAATCTACTTAAGCACTGGGCAGGCAGCTTACTAGGTTTTGAGACAGATCTTATAATTGAATTGGTAGGCAATTGTGCTTGCACATGGAGGAGTTTGACGCTGGCATTTAACCCGTCCATGCTAGTGAAAGTGCACACTAGGGATCGGTGGACACACTTGGGCAAACCTATCCATGGCACCCTGGGAGCAGGTGATGGGGTTAGTTGACCTGCTCAAGGGTAATTCAGTCGTGTCTGGTCAGGATGGGGGATCAAACCGGCAACCTGCCGGTTACGTAGCTGGTTCCGTAACCTCGAGCCTTTATAAGTACACACCAGATGGGTATACTTACTGAATCTGATAATAAGGGCGAGACTATTACAGGGAATATATAAATACCCATAAATACTATGCACACGTGTAAACATTTACGTGTGCATGTGTGCATGGCATTGCTAATCAGATCCATTGCAATATTTCAGCTCATACACTCATTATTTTCCCCCGCTGTTCCACGAGCCGGTATTTACAGACAGAATGAGTAAACGATAACGCGCAGGGGACACCATAGCCCTTAATACAGGACGTATTTCATTGAATCAACGTAACAATTACAGTACGTCTGAGGATTTTTTATTTTTTTTTGCAGTAAGGATAATCCTCTCTTCTGTCCTCACACACTGACACCAGTCTTTATCATGGCTTCACAGGACACAGGCACAGTGTGTGCACCTGACGGTGTGTGTCTGCGTGTGTGCGCGTGTTTCTCTCTATGAGCACTGTGAATGAATCAGTCGCCCGAGTCACATTGTGCTTCAGCTTTTGTCTGATATTTATTTATTTATTTTTTGGAAAGAGAGAGAGAAAGAGAGAAGTTGGCTGACAAACACACACACACACACACACACACACACACACACACATAAAGACTGAGACAGAACATAAGGTTTTACACTCCAAAGTGTCCAGCGTACACTGGAGAAAAATCAGAGTCTTGTGATTTCGTGCTATTGGGAAGCGTATGAAAATAACAAGCTTGGGAATGTGCACAATACTCACCCAGACTAAATGTTTGAGTTTATTGCCAAGTCATACAGCTTTTTTTTCTCTCTCTGTTCAGTAACACTGCAAACCCAGGAGACCTGTTAACTTGCAACAGAAGACGAAACCAAAAATCCCAGCAGGGGGAAATGACAAAGCCATAAAGACTCTTTATCAGATGTAATCCATGAACGTAGACAATGCTGACGTTGGAGTCGGCTAGAAACCGCCACAGCAGGAAACGAAATTACATTCGCCTTTTGCCGGTCAACATATGCGAGATTTGACATTTGTAGAACCCTGGTGTGCGAGACTGTAGAGGAAGACTCAGGAGGCAGGAGGCATTTAAGCAGAGCTCCGGGCGAGCTCACGCCTTTGTCCCGTTCGAGTTCGCAGTTCAAGTTCACAGTGTGTGTCGTGAGCTCTGCTGCTTTGTCTCTCGTTCTCAATTTTTATTTCTTTTGCTCTTTTAACAATGGACATTGTCCCAAAGCAGCTTTACAGAATTGAGATGTCAGGTTTTTTTTAAGCAATATAAATTTGACATTGTAAAACACACCTGTTTACGTGACTTACAATAGTAATACTTGTTGGTATTGATAGTAATAGTTGGTATTAAGAAAAAAAACCACAAATGCAAGTTTTTAATAACAGCAGACAGGCACCACAACTAAAATCAGGTGAGAGTCCAATAACATGGAACCATGTTATTGGCTTGGACCTTGGCTTTCTATTACTAATATTCTACAGAAAACAGAACGAAACTAAGGCAAGGTAAACTGATCCCAATTCAACAGGTGGTTAGGGAACCGGTCTCGTGCCTGGAAGGTCCCGGGTTTGATCCCCGCACAGGGCAAGACATGAATACACCTAACTTCCCCATCTGCTCCCCAGGAGCTGTGGTTTGGGGCTGCCCCCCACTGCGGGCAAGTGTTTTTAGTGCCCCCTAGTGTTCACTGCAGTACAGATGGGTTAAATGCAGAGGTCACATTCCACTGTGTGCAAGGTGGGAAGCCATAGGCTTACGGTTAAGGAACCAGCCTTGTAACTGAAAGTTCCCCAGTTCAATCCCAGAAACTGACAATACTTATCTGAAGCACCCTTGAACAAGGCACCTAACCCTCAACTGCTCCCCAGGTGTTGTGGATGGGACTGGCCACCACTCTGGGCATGTGTGGTTACTGCCCCCTGGTGTATGTACAGTATGTGTGTGTTTTACTGCACAGATGGGTTAAATGTGGACTGTGCACTGGTCAATGAGTGGTTTACATCACTATTTTAATAATGTTAATCAACAAAACAGAAAGAAAACAAAAGCTCAGTCTTTGAGGGCTTAAATATAATATGTAGGTTATGGAGCAATGTGGATGTGTGCAGCCATGTTGCTTAGTCGCCAGGCTTTCTGGGAAATGTGGTCTGGCAAGAGCATGGCAAGGCTGAAACCCTAACCGGTTAAATTTGATTCAAATTTATATCTGTATAACCTTTAACAATGGATATTTTCCCTAAGCAGTCTCGAAGAAATTAAATAAATCATGGATATATATATATATATATATATATTACATTTATATAAATTATACTCCTAATGAGCAAGCCGGAGGCGACAGAGACAAAAAAAAAAAAAGTAGAAACCTTGACAGGATGTGGGTGATTATAAATAATCCCTTCTATAAGTGTGTGCTATATAGTAAAAAAAAAAAGTGCAGTTGTGTAACTAGAAAATTCATTACAGTTTTGACATGATGTATATTTCAATGAGTTCATGGAGTCTGTACATGAACATTTCAGTCGTAGCCATTGTAGGAAAACTGTATACATCAGTCTCAGTCTTCATGGTTTCTCAGAGTAGCTTTATTCTGTCCATCATTGTGATGGAGGGGCAGGAAAGAGCACAGATTATTAGGTTAGATGTAATGGTCGGAGAAAATGTACTTTGTGCAGAGGGCAAGCAGGGACTCTGGCAAAGCTAGCATTAAAAGCATAACTAAAAGGAAGATCCAGAAGGTAACACAGACATGAGGGCGCCCTGAGACATAAAGCAGCCAGCTACTCCACCATGAACTCACTCTCTATCTGTCTGTCTCTCTCTCTCTCTCTCTCTCTCTCTCTCTCACTCTCTCTCTCTTTCTCTCTCATTCACTCTCTCCAGTTACGAGTCACTAAAAGCCCAAAGAGACACAGAAGAAGAGAGAAAGAAAGAAAGTGAACCATTGCCTACTGTGCTTGCATACAGAGGAATGTAACCTCCGCATTTAACCCATCCGTGCAGTGAAACACACATACACACACCAGTGAACACTAGGAGGCAGTGAACACACTTGCTCAGAGCGTGTGGCAGCCCCAAAGTACAGCACCCAGGGAGCAGTTGGGGGAGTTAGGTGCTTTGCTCAAGGGCACCTCAGTCATGTCTTGCCATGTGCGGGGATTAAACCCATGACCTTTCAGTAACAAGAGCGGTTCCCTAACCACTAGGCCACAGCTGCCCCTAAATTAAAAAAAGTACATTCGCAGTAATAAGACAGAGATTAGGGTCCTCACATGTTACATGCAGATTTGACCAATACTGTATCTACCAGCCCACAATTTCGAATTGTGTATTTCCCATCACCGCTGCATTTTCCTTCCCCACGTTCTATAAGCTGTATGTTTTCTATGCTCGTTGTGAAGAAATATGCAAATGCCATGCCAACCTGCATAAACACACATACAGCCGTAATGTCACTGTTGAGACTGCGGAGGACACCAAGGCCAAAACTGCCACTCACTGGATTTATTTTTCTGTGCACCATTCTGTGTAACCTCTATTATTGGGCATGAAAATCCCAGGAAACTAGCAGGTTCTGAAATACTCAAACCAGCCAACATGACACTAACAACCATCCTGGAGAAGTCATTTTCCATGATGTTTGATCGGCATGATTATATGTGACTGATTGCGGTGCTGCGTTCTGATAGACTGGCTGGATAATTGCATGCATGTGCAGAAGGTGTTCTTATAAAAGTGGTTCGTGAAGTGTAGGCTGCTAATCATATGTTATACTAATGTTTCAAAGCAGTTATTTATTATTCAATTCAATTTTATTTGTATAGCGCCTTTAACAATGAACATTGTCTCAAAGCAGCTTTACAGAAAATAATAAAA
>JAOVVF010000017.1:3620350-3634137 GCA_028565595.1 Duopalatinus emarginatus | reverse complement strand
GTCTTGCCCTGGGCAGGGATCGAACCCACAACCTTCCGGTCAAGAGACCGGTTCCCTAACCACTAGGCCACAGCTGCTCCCACTTAACTAGTTAGAGTTAAGGGCCTTGCTTAAGGGCACCTCAGTCATGTCTTCAGGTTTTCAGAGACATTATAGGGCAGCAGTGGGTTTCTATTATAGGGCTTCTCTGGGTTCTAGTGAGTCAAATTTCCTTACGTTATCCGTGTGACTGGATAACAGACAAGAAATAAATAATAATAATAAAAAAATAACTATTAATAATTTAAACTAATAATGTATGTTTATTTTGAGAGTGTTCTAGAGAACATTTAAAGAGGTTTAACAATATCAGTGATCATCCCTACCAGTTTCAGCCAGAAAGAACACACAGTTGGTCTTATAATAGTGAAGAGTGATGAAATGCATGTAGATGTATTTTCTTTTATAGTCTGGTTAATTTTTAATCACAGCGTTCTATCTAGAGTTTAACTGCAAAGTACCATTTTATTGAAATGATCATTAAGAGCTATATTTATATCTGAAGCAGACACTGATCTATAACATTACTTTATTATTTTATATTGTATTACCTTTAATAGTTCTGAATTACACAGATGCAATAGGTTTTTGCCCCAAATGAGTTGGTATGAAATGAAAAATCTTGCAGTATAATAATGGTCCGCTATTCTGAGCCATGAACATTTTTATCATTTTTAACACAGATTTACTCTAACTATGTGTTGTATGTAATAATGTATTTTGTTCATTTTACAAAAATAAACACATTAACATGCTCACAAAACTATTTTTAAATAGCTTTTCACAACAACTTTTTTTATGTTAGAAAGTATAAATTTAAATATTCCAATAATGTGTCCACTCATCTCAGGAAACAACATCTTTTTTTCCACAAGGTTTCTTTTCTGAACAGGTTTATATCAGGCATAACAGGTTTATATGTAACAATTTGTTTTAGCTTAAACTTTAAATAAAGTCAGCATGATGGCTGTGCAGGATCATGACTGTGACCATGACAGATGAAGTAACCATGACTGTGACCATGACAGATGAAGTAATTCAATTCACACATTACTGGTGGGATTATTGATCCCAGCCTTTTATTTATAATACTCATTTATACATAAAGCAGAAACCAAGTTCATGCTTTCCTTTCCTATGGGTTATCTTATTATAAGGCATTGAACTCCGGTAAGATGTTCCAGTAAGTAAAATTAACTCCTGTTAGTCCAGAATGCATACTGGACCATACCGGAGCCAGAAGATTCTTTTTGCTCTTATTCACATTCCATTAGCTCTTAGTAAAAGTTTGCTCTGATTATAAAATTCCACTAAGGACTTCTAAAGCACCAGAGTACCTGAGTAAAATTATGTTTAGCTGCTTTGATCAGTTAGTGTAGACCCCAAAAATATGTTAACAGGTGCAGATCTGAAGTGTACATGGAAATAAAGAGTTCTACTAAACTGAGACATTTGGATCCTGTTGACGATAGAGTGGCTGGCTGCTTTATGTCCCAAAGTTCCCTTTTGCCTGTGTTACATTTTGGCTGTCCATTTACTTATGCTGTCATAACTAGTCTTGCCTGCTTGTACTTTGTGCACTACAACGCACTTCATCTTAAACCACTAGAGGACAATAGCACACCTAATATTCCGTCTCTCTCTCTCTCTCTCTCTCTCTCTCTCTCTCTCTCTCTCATGCCTGCTCCATTCCTGATGCTCTACTTCTGCTTGGAGCCTCACCCGAGAATCACTCATTGCTGCCAAGTATGGCCCCACATAGATGGCCTAAAGATTGCTGTGAGTTTGCTGCGGAAAGCACCACACCAATAGCCTAAAGATGCCTGTGGATGGTCTCACTTGGATAGAGAAACACTGCACTTACTGAAAACAGTCTCATTCATTATTCAGTGAACTTTGCTTGGATACTACAGACCCACAGCTAATAATTCTAACAAACTGAAATGAAAAAAAAAATACTACACAGTCAGATACTTAACACTGTGGATTAGTGGATGGGTTACAAATTCTTCCTAATGTTTTCTCAGAGAGATTTTTTTTCCATACCACTTTTGCCTCTGGCTTGCTCATTAGGCATATACTAGAAAAAGAAAAAAAAAAAAAAACACAAAACAAAACAAAAACCTGGTATGTACAAGTCTATGCAAAATACATAGACTGGCGGTGACTCTATAAGGATATGGGGTTTGTTTAACTAGCATTCTATGGGACCCCTGGTACATCTACAAACTTCTATTACAGGTAAACACTATGTGTGCGTCCTTTCAGATAAGTTACACAATTTTGAGAGATGTCAAATTATGGTTAGAGAAACACTGATTTGTATGAGATCGGGGTTTTGTCATTCCTTTATAAGTCACCAAAACGTTATCGAACATATTTGGGTTACTATGCTATAAGCTGTTGAATACGGAAATCCTATATATTGAAATACAATGGAATTTTGGACTGTTCTGCATGAAGTATGGTTTTCATTGCCTACAAAATATTTCTGTATGTATTCTGTATGTATTAGACAAGTGGGTAACACTTTATGACTTTTTTTTTGTTTTTTTATTTTATTATAATAATAAATAAATAAATAATAAAAATAAAAGTTTCTTTGTGAAATATTTATAGGTTTTTAATTCATAATCACTAATCATGAATTAATGATGTGCTCACATCTGTAAATCAAAGTATATTAGCTCTTTTTTTTAATTTTAAGACATTGATTTTAAGACATGTGCCTTTTAAGACATTCTTAGATCAGTGTATTAATTTTCATTAGGTCTTTCCTTTCTGTAATGCATTATAAAAAGAGAAATAATAATAGTAATAACTGATAATGTTGGAGAATGTATATACTTTACTCTGCATTATCCTCTGCATTAAAAAACGAATGGTACTTCTTTATAGTGTTAGCCAGTCACCGCCAGGGGCCGCGCTACTATTAGCCAACCTATTGGGCAGTCGCCTCTTGGTGGTGCCAGAGTTGTAGTCCTAGGCGCCAGTGCAGGACTACAACTCCCAAGGAGCCCAATGGCGATTAGCTTTGACAGGGAACACCTGGCTGAGTCTCTATTTAAGCAGAGATTCAGTCAAAGCTCCTCATCACACCCTTAGATTTTCATGCTCTGTTCATGCACCAGATAAGAGGTCAGGGACACTGGTAAACAACAAGCCTCATAGAGGGTTGTTGTGTAGGTGTTGAAGGCCTGAGATAATAATTCATGTCAGGGAGAGATTAGGTGCTTTGTGTGACTCCTTTTTGGGGGACTACTCTATGCCAGAGAAGTTGCCACACTATGTCTTCCAGTCTATGGGCCTCCTTTCTTTGCCAGTTACTTTCTGATTCTCTTCCACACCCATTACAGTTAGTTAATTCATAAAAAAACATATTACCCGCGTTACTCACACACATATTTCCTGAGCTGTTCTTTCTTATTGTAGCACCACCGGGTTGCCAGGTTTGCCTATTATGGTTATTTAGAGTTTTAGTGTGTTCCCTAATTTGTTATCGCTCTAAAATACCTTCTAAAAAAAGCTAATAATATAATAATAATAATATTACTATTACTACTGCTATGTATATTTCTAAATTCATTTTCTTTTTGTTTATACTTGTAAATATAAATTTTGAGACTCTTTGAGACTTTTTTGCCTTTACGGATATTTAAATTTTTCTGCTCCTGTACTTGCCTGTCCAACATGTCTGCGATGTTGCAATGTTTTGAGGGACCCCTGAAGAAGTATTTATTGGACTTTATTTTTGTAATGTTTAATAACAGATTGATTTGTTCTAAGAAAACAGTGCCATAAAGAATAGTGAAGTTCATTTTATACATGTTTGGTGTTGCTACTACTGCAACATGTTGCTAAATAAAAACTGAAAGGACTACCATCTTATCAATTATTGTTTTTTTACGTTCACAATTTTTTAAAATATTTTATTCCAGTACATTTGTTTGGGTTTTAGAATGTAACTTAAACAAGTAAACTAATTAGTCATTGGATGACATTTTCCAAAAAGGAATTAGTAACCTAATCACACTACAATTTTAGTTAAATAATGAGTAATCAGTAATAGATTACTTTAAGTAACTTCTCCAGCACTGCATATAGTACATACTATATTTATGAAATAACAGCTAATATGTTATATAAAGTGTTGCTAATATACTAAGTCATGATTTACAGATGTAATTACATCATTGATTCATGATTAGTTTATTAGACATTCATTATAGTTATAAAATGTTTTATAAACAAACGTTATTATAGTGTATATTATAAGAATAAGTTCTGGCTCTTCAGGGTAAATTTTTAGGTAAATTTGTTTGCAGCTGCTTCGCGACAATGTCTATTGTTAAATGTGCTATATGAATAAAAAAGCACTGCATTTGTGCCCTCAACCCTGACCTTTTTCTCTACAACATGCTGTTACCAACACCGTGCTTCACAGTGATGGTGCTGTTTACAGGATGATGAACAGCGATGGTTTCACAGCAAATGTGTTACTTCTGCATTGCTCTAAAACAAGGTACTATATGGCACTATAATGTCACATTAATGGTATTTGCTTCTGACCTTAAGTGAACCTTTGCATATCGTTACCCAGATTCCAGAAATGCTGCATTTGATGGTCTGTCTCTAAGAAGGCGATGTGAAAGGTTCTTTTATGGTCCTGTAAAAATAGTAGTGTTCTGCTTTTGTCACCCTCTTGTAAACAGACTGTGGCTTTTCTCGTAATTAGTGTTGTTAAAGTCACCTTGGGCAAATCATGAAGAGTTTGTTACAATCGGATTGCACTTCCCCAAGCATGTGTTAGACAAGGTCCAATTCTGTGCACCAGTATGCACTAGAAAACAAGCATTTATCATACGCACAGCTCTATGCAATAACAAGGAATCTTACATATAGTAAATTGCTATGCTACACATGTGTATACATATTACACTGAAAAGACATGCCCCAATTCACCATATATGGTAAACAACTCATTTTTAACAGTATGATTATATGCCAATGTATGTGTACATAAACGTGCAGTCGAACTGGAAAACCCATGGTGTGAAAATCCCTCATTATTGCTGTCTTTTCAGCTGCAGTATTTGCAAATGCACTGCAACATAAACAATATAAAAACATGCCATTATACAAGACACGTGTCATTATTCAGATCACAGCTGGTTGGGAAATGCCAGACCTGCCTTCAATTTCTCACTGAAATACGCCCGTGGCTAAAAACCCTAGAGTAGAAAAGACTTGAGAATGCATAGGAATGCTATTACTCTGTTTTGAGCTCTCCAAAAGTGCTGACAGAGATTACCTAATATTGCACTGGGCAAATGAAATTGACTGATGAGCCACTTCTCACTCTCAGCAAAGAGTTTCCTTTTACTCCTTAAAACCTCATTCCCTGTGCAATGCCGAGTCTGCCAAATCTCAGAGCAATCAATTTAGATTGGCTTTTTGCATGATTTTACTTTACACTTTATCTGTGTCACCTGTCTGCTCTGTGTTGTGGGCACCATAGTCAGGAATTACTGTCAATTATAGTGACATGATGGACAATAAGTATGATGCAAGGCCCTAATCAGTTTAACTGTGATTACTCTTCCCTGCTACTAGAGGTTTCTGCATGTAAGGCCACGTAAAGAGATTGGCTTTGTTTAGTTGCCATTCCATAGGAACCCTGATATATCTACAAACGTCTCTGACAGGTTAACATTCTCTGTGCCTCCTGGTGTTCCAGTACTTTTGGCACTTCGGTGTATACACACATCCTTGTGCACAATACTTACTTGAGAAATTGTATTATATGTGTAGACATGTGTGTATGTACTGTTTATGCAGAAAATCATTTGATAAATGAGAACCCCAGTTCCTGCTTTGTTGGCTCGGAGCTAGAATTTCAATGAATGGGTTGAAATGAATACATTAAAACTCGAGTTAAGCAACAGAAATGACATGAGTCACTCTTAATGTTATTACAGAAACAAAAGTGCTTATGTTAAGAGAATAACCACAGATCTGGGGATTGCTGCTAGTCCATGAATCCAGCCAGGCATCACAGAGCCAATATACAGCAATGCAGGTAAAGTCATCCTTTGATTTAGGCAGTAATTGCAGTTCATCCATCTTGTTACTAAGAAAGTGATCTTTTTTTTACCCTATTTAATGCATGTGTGTGTGTGTGTGTCTGCCTATTATGTGTTTTCTTTTTTTTCCCACAGTCTCAATTACCAATGATGGCAATCTGTTCACACACACACAGGTGTTTCACCCCAAGGGAACAATCTGGAAGCAGCAGCCTGTGTGTGTCTGTGTGCACGACAGAGAGAGAGAGAGAGAGAGAGAGAGAGAGACAGACAGAGAGATTATAGTCATGTAGGGTAAAATGCTGCACCTCAATATTTCTCACTCTCTTTGATTGCATAAAATGTAAAATATCATTACAGGATTGTTCTATTAAGGTCAATTAGGTATAAAAACACTCTCTGTGCCCCAGTTGGAGTCTGTGAGCACGACATTAGAGGAAACTTCTAAATCAGGGGCAAAAACAGGTAACATTTTTGGCATCTCATTACCTCCAGGTCCTATTTCTATTCCCACTTATTCCCACATACCTGGCATTCAGAGGAGACCAGAGTGTGTCGATGGCTTTTGTACAAAATAGAAGAAAGAGAAGAGAAACATTAATCCAAATGCAAATATTTTTAGCATTGCACTAGAAACCATGGGACTTCTATGCATAAGGACGAGGGTTATATTAAGAGGAAAACAAATGAAAATATAAACTAGAATGGATTAAATTAGTGACGGTTGGCACAGAGGACTGCAGAAACAAACAACAACAAACAACATGTTCTGGGAAATGAGACACTAAGCCAATTGAAGACAGCGAACAATCATAAGAACATTTAGATATAAAGAGCCTTTATTTTGCATATCCCAGTAAAATCCTTTCTTTGCATATCCCAGCTTGTTAGGAGGTTGGGGTCAGAACGCTGGGTCAGCCATTATACACCAACCCTAGAGCAGAGAGGGTTAAGAACCTTGCTCAAGTGCCCAGCAGTGGCAGCTTGACAGTGGTGGGACTTGAACCCTTGACCTTCTTATCAGTAACCTAGAGCCTTAACTATTAATGTTAGGCGCCACCAGCCATATGAAAGTGGAACCCAAAAATAGCCAGATTGTGATAAAAAAAAAAAAAAAAAAAAACACGATGAGGGTATAATCATTCAGAATGTTCCACGTTGACTTGTGAGTATTATCATGTTGCAGGTTACACACGAACACACGAACACCCTATGGCATGACTAGCTGCTGTACCACCAAGAGATATGTATCCCGTCTCCCTTCAGTGAGAAGACATGTTACTTTTATCAGTAAAAGACAAGGCTCACGAGAAATCTCTGAATTCTAAACTATACAGTTAACTGGTACGCCGTGGTTAAAGTTGCTCTAAAGAAGGTTGCTATGAGGAACCAGTGGAACCAGTCAACCAAAAAGAAAACAACCAAAAACAACCGAATAATACCTTATGGCTGAGCATTCAGTATTTTTTTGTTTCATTATCAGTAACCACTTCATCATAATTAATGTAATGGTGAATCCAGAACCTACTCCTAGGCACATGGTAAAACCTAGTCCTAGGCACAATTCAGTAGAACCAAACCATCTAAATTAGATTAGAGGAAAAAGAAAACGCAAAGGAAACCTTAGCAGACACAAGCAGACACTCTGTAAGACAATAGTCTGAGCTCAGGCTTGACCTGAGAGCCTGGAGCTGTGAAGCTGCAACTAACCACTGAGGAGGAAGTAAATGATGCATTTTATTGCTACCCAATCAAATCATAGACCACCTGAGGCAACAAGGGCAAAGTGTAAAAGGTCGAACTCACCTCATTTTATCTAATTAAGTATTGACTGAATAAACACTGGTGCTTGGTGCTATGTGCTGTTCGTAATGGTACTAATTAGATACTAATCAATGGATGATATTCAGCTTAGCTCACTTTATGTAGTAGGATGCTAGAGACGTCTGCAGAGTGCATACACAAAGTTAAACAATAAAGGAAGAAAATTACTGTCACAAAAGAAAAAGCTAGGAGGTAGTGCATAATGGCTGACTTTTGTAAAATATTTAGCCAATTTTACAATTCACAGTTGTCACTGTGTCATCAGTTAGTCCCTGTAGAAGATGGTGTTGGATGATGCAATGATAAAAGACAGAAAAATCAAAGCGCTCTTCCTGTTTGCTGAGAAACCAGGGAGGTGAGACACAACGCTTTTCAGCACTTACATCACTTTAAACAGTTGCCACAGGCGATATGCATCTCATCTCTCATTCCTTACAGATATCGCTGGAGCTGCGTGATGGACAGATCAGATGACTTTTGTCAGGAGAAAGAAATGATGATGAATGATTCCAAAACTTTGCTCTTTTCATACACTGACGGCAGGCTCTCTGCAATAAATATCAGCCAGTATATAATGGCAGAAATCAAGTATCATAAGTAGATCCTGATGTAAATCTTTGCCAGGCTGTAGTTATATCAGACATGTTGTAAATGTCTAAAAGTTATAACCTTATTCTTAATCACAGTCCTCTTAGAAGGCAGGTTGGGATTTCCTGCATTACATCCAAATGCTGTTTGAATATCTGGGTGATTTATTTAGTGATCTACTAATGAGAGAATACAAACAGTTTAAAACACCCATTTCAGTGGAGGGTAGCTCATTCAAGCTTAAAAAGTCACTAGATGATGTAACTGAATTTTTGAATAGGTATCATCACTTGGATATTAAAACATGGTGCATGAGATAGAATAGGATAGCGTATAATAAGGCGTTATTTTACTACAGAGTTTGTATAGAAGTGTTTGGTCGTAGCACTACAAATATCCACATAGTTACACAATGCTATCATTTCAAGAGTGCAGACAAAATAATGTATCGGAGTGAGGAGTTCTGATATCAATGTGAAGGAAAGTGGTTACAGACAAAGCAATTCACTTGTATGACTTGTACATAAAATAAATAATATAACCAAGAAGAAAGTTTAAAATGAATAGCAAACACAGGAACAATAATCACAATTATCTAAAATAATATATATTATTGTAATAATTGTTGATACAGTCTATTTGCTATTAAAATATTTTAGGACATAGAGGTCAGATCCATCTGGGTGTGGAGGGACTGTAGGAAATCACGGGACTTTCACATATTAAAGATTTGTAATTATGGTGCATGGGTGAGACTTCTCAATATGTAAAACATAAATTAAGCCTGCTACAAATGTAGTTTTTATGGCATATTTATTATTTGTGCACATACATTTTAAAATATTTTAACATTTTTAAATAATCGTTATTTTGGTGACCTTCATTGGAGCTCAAATGGAGTATATAATTTCCTGAAATCTTTTATTTTTTTTATTTATTTTACATTTTAGGTAATCAGGAAAAAAAAAATGTAGGCAAGTTTGTACATCACAAAACTTCATATAGTAGAAAATGTGTGAACGGTTTTCCAAAACCACTGATTGAACAATTGAGGAGAAAAAAAAAGAGTAAATAAAGATATTCTTCAGATTTGAATGTTAAATGTTCCACATTTTGAATGAACCTTCAGGAGGGGAAAGTAAACCACTCATTGACTACTGTGCTTGTACACACAGAGGAACTTGACCTCCACATTTAACCAATTCATGCAGTGAAAGACACACACTAGTGAACACATTTGTGTCATCAGTCGTGTCTTGTCAGTACTGGGCGTTAAACAAGGCCGGTTCCTTAATCACAAGCTGACGGCTGGCGTTAAAATTTAGATATAAAGCAATTTATGACAAAGTTTTATCTAAAAATTCCTGGAGGAAATTTTCAAGACAGATAACTAGACAGATCACTAGACAGATAGCTAGATAGATAGTAATCACAGAAAGCACTTTTCTTGCATTTTCCTCCTTTAAGCTAAAAGCTCTGCTAAAATTACAGCAGAGACAAATGAGCAGATTGTAATGCACTCAATACGTTCAAGAGTTCATCAAAGTCAGCCATTACAAGGACGCAGGCACTTAACTGATCAGGAGGAATCAGTGAAGGAGAGAGCGAGAGATAGAGACCGTGTCCATTTGTGCCTGAGGCTTCTATTTTTAGGTCACTGGCACTTTCTCAAGATGGATAGTAATGTCATCACATCTGAGCACGTTAGGAGGAGAGAGAGATGGAGACAGCAATACTAAATGGCCATCAAGGGCATGTTTGGTATAAAATATCCACAGACGCCCAGCTACATGTCATCATTCTAAAGAATATTTCACTGTAAACGTAGCCAGTCAGTGTCAAGGATATCATGTGTGCAGTGTGGTGGTTTAGAGCAGATCGCTTCTAGACCTAAAGCAGTGTTATATCGGATGGAGAACATAAAAAGGGTTAACTTTTGAGCACTGAACACACCACAGGAGTTAAAATAAGTAGGTTTAAACCTTGGTATTGACTTCTTGGAAATTAATTCACAAACCATGAAGCCATGAAATTAGATTCCCTAGATTCAGGGCTCAAAGATGCAAAACAGGATGGACATTAGTCATTCTTCTGGTATGCGAGTGTACTCAATTTCCCTAATACACACTCAGAAATGGCCGAGAATTTTATATTATTCTTATTATTAACTGAAATCTCTCTTCTAATGTTTCATTCACAATCTTAACCCCCTTTGCTTTATAGTTTCAGCCATAACTGGATCACAATTTGGTGCCATTGTTGGATATTTGACTGCCATTGGTCAGAAGGTGAATTTTTTTATTACAGCAGCTCTGATGATATCCCCACCTGCAAAGAACATAAATATAAATATAATGTTATCGGGGGGAAATTCCAAAGGTTTTTATTCTTGTTTCATTTTAACTACTTACATCTAAATACTAAACTCTTTAATAGCATACATTTACAATCTCATTTGATTGTTTTCTATGTGTGTCCATGTTAGATAAATAGTCTATTAATTTGTTATTTTTTTTAAATACAATATATTTTATGTCCCTGCAATGCAGTGCTCAAGCCCCAGGCTCTAAAATAAAGCCCAGTGAGCAGCAGCTTTTTCTCTGTGTCAGCTGATACACCACTCTGTGAAGACCACTGCCACTGCCTGGTCATTTTCGGGACTGAGGGCAACGGTCTCAGCACCACAGAAAAAAGAGAGACAGAGAGTGTACGCCTGGTGCTATTCATCCTTCTTTTCTTTCTTTCTTTCTTTTTTTTTTTTTTTTTTAGCCCAGCAGGTGACACCCAAGGACAGTAATTGAGAGCAGGAACGGGAGCAGAGGTGTCTGCTGTCAAAACAGTGGAGTGACAGATACAAAAAGAGAAAGAAAATGAGAGAGAAAGTGTGAATGAGTGTTTGACATCCACAGTGAGCCATGCTCATTAGAGTGGATGGATGCTTCAGTGAGAGAGAGAAAAAAACCTTCGCCAGCTGGAAAGACTGAAGGTGAAGTGAAGAGAGAAAGAGGTAAGAAGGTGGAGGTAAGAAGCCTGGTACTCTTTTGATGGCATCATTGTGTTGCTCTTTTTTTTTATATGGATAAAACGTAGAAGTTGTGATGAGCACCATATGCTCTGCTCCTCTTTCTCCTCCTCCTCCTCCTCCTCCTCTGATGTGTTTACCTGTCATACTCAGAGTGCAACTGTGGTTTGAGATAATTTCACTAACTTTACAAAATAAAATAATAAAAACAATAATACATAATAATACAGTCCATCCAAAACCAGGTACAGTCAACATACACTAATGTACCAGAAAAAATGACTGAAGAAGCAAAAATGGGTCCAGATTGGTGGTGACTCCATAATGATATAGATTTTTAAGATGTCTTAAATGGGATCCCTGGTACATCTACAAACATGTCTGACAAGTCAATGCATTGTGTGCCTCCTTTCTGAAGAGCTACACCTGTTCATGTCCTGCATTTTTTTCGGATGGCTTCAGTTTTTTACTGGTACGTCAGTGTATGAAGTAACATGATCAAGTGTACATAAATCCATTTAAGGTTAGCTGAGGTTTATGACTGATTAGATGCGAATGAGACAGGCACCAAAACATTGAGAAACAATTTTCAAAAAATGATGAAAGTAAAAGTGAACTATTTGCCTATTGCGCTTGCACACAGAGGAATGTGACCTCCGCATTTAACCCATTTGTGCAGTAAAACACACGCCAGTGAACACTAGGGAGCAGTGAACACACTTGCCTGGAGCGGGGGTGAGCCCCAAACCACGATGCCCCGGGGGAGCTAGGTGCCTTGCTCAAGGGCACCTCAGTCGTGTCTTGCCTTGGGCAAATATCGGCATTTGCATCTGTATTCATTCTTTTTTTTTTATTAAATATGAATCCCATCACTATGGTCCTAGAAACACTAGAAAACACAGAAAAAATGGCAGCACTGTGAGTATGCTCTGTGAATTCTGGATCACTCTTCCCTCAAACTCTGTTACATTGCTTGAGTTCATAATTGCTGTCTACTTGAGAGGTCCCAGGACTGTTTATTAATTTCTGTTTATCTTTATTTACACTTGCCCACAATCCTTTCTAATGATTTCTGCAATAAACAAAGTCACAGCCTAATTTAAACCACCACAGCCATGAGGTGGTTGCTAAGCATGTATGACTAAATGCTGTATGTTTGTGTTAATGAAAACTGGTCTTTGTCCAGTGAGCTTCACAGATGGCTGCTCACATGAGAGGTTGAAACCAATCGCTAATGTGACATGACTGCTTGTCAACCAGATGCCGCCGTGATCTTCTCCTTTTCTCAGTATTTGCATCTGTTTAGAACAGATTATCTGGGTTTTTTTTATGCAAATAATGCATTCTTATGGTACTTTTCTGTCTTTAGTATGTCTTTATAATCAAAAACGACATACTCGTCTGTGAATGTTTTGATAGCTGTATTGTGTGCACTGCATGTTTAAATTATACACAGTTAATTCAGTCATCTGTATACAGTCTGGAATTTGACTTGTTTAGAATTTGAAGGCAGTGAAATCAGCCTAAACTCTAAATCTACTATTCCCTGTTTAAAGTTTAATATAAAACTTGCTGTCTTAAGTTATGTCAGTTGTCCATTATGTACACTTAATAAACTCATACAAGTTTCTTATTTCTTGATAAACTGTGAATAACACTAAATAGAATCTTATGAGGAACTCATGGTATGCTGGCCATTCAGTGGGCAGCCATGGTAATGATGTGACCCAGCCATTAGGCTACTATCTGCTTAGCAAAGGAGCCACCCAAGTGGTCAACGGGGAACAGGGTCATGGGCTCCCAAGGGTCATATATAGTATATGTGTTGTGTGGAATTATGAGGTTAAAAAAGGTTAAAAAATTGCCTGGTGTGTTCCTGGCAAGACAATGTGAATTATCGTGAGGCATGATGGTGGGTATCAGACAGATGCGACATTCCATTTTCACTCAAGTTGTGCGATTAGCTAACATTTCTCCTATCAGGTTTCAGCTCAGATCTCAGCATGTCTAGCAGACATTGCCTCATGGATGGCTGTCCACCATTTCAAACTCAACCCTAACAAGACAGAGCTGCTCTACATCCCAGGAGTAAGTGGATGTAACCATGATCTCTCAATTTCCTTTGAGAATACCATGATCACTCCAGTTACAGTAGTAGTCTGGGAGTTGCTATGGATGACCAACTCTCCTTCTCTGGTCATGTTGCTAACTTGGCTCGGTCATGCAGGTTT